>JACFYI010003637.1:88983-126590 GCA_014898755.1 Handroanthus guayacan | reverse complement strand
GCCTCGATATTCAGTCCCTTAAATAATTCTTTTTTTTTTTCAATCTCAAAAATTCTTTTAATAATATTTGCCAATTAATATTTTTTTCTTCCAAAAGATGATGACACAAAAATTTAAGCACATCAAAATAAATAATATAACTTAACTACTTTAATTTAAACTTCACTTCATTCGACTCGATTCAATAACAAAACCATAAATTACCAAATTAAGTAGTCAAATTTTAGCTTCCAATATGTGGGTCACAAATTTTGTACTTTGTTAGATAAAATAAATGTTGAAATTTCATTGTCACATATCAATTAATATTTAGGTACATATTATTTCCCTTTCGTAACCTGTGAGTTCTGATTTTTCCTGGCCCATCACCTAATTTATTTCCCGGGCCCTATGATGCCTTATATAGTTGTATTGCTATTTTTGCTTTTTCCAAAAAATTGGAGGCCAGGGGTCCATTATCTGTATTTTATCACATTTTATTTTATTTTTCTTCTCAATAAATACTTTATTATATTTAATTCCACTAGTAACTCTTCACTCGTTCAATGTCACAAACTTTGCGCGGAATTTTGATAGGCCCAATAGCCTATTATCTGCGCGACAAGCCGAAATGACCCGTTTTTCTTAGAGAGAGCTTTCAAATTAGGAATACGGATACACTAAGACTTTGCACGTCAACTTTGACTAATCGATTCAAGAAGTGTTTGAACTCGAATTAAATATATATAAGTTTCGAGCCAAGATCGAGCTAATAATTTTTAGTTTTAGGTTTAGGAGCTGGCTGCGAGTTCATTTTTTTCCTTAAAAAATGTTTTTCTAGATAAATTTAAAATCATAAATATAAAATAACTAAATTTTTCTAGTTTGAGTTCCAATTTATTACTTAAAGATAATTAAAAAAATTAAGCTCAAACTTGAAAATATGTCTATGACTCTTTGATCCATAATATCTCACCTTGAGCTCGAGCTCGATTCATTTGATTTGAGCTTAAGCTTGAAAAAATGGCTAGAGATTGGTTTGACTCGACTCATTTGTATCCCGGTTTAAAGCACTCCAAGGTCTATAGTTTTTGATGGGTTCTGTTCAGGGCCGAGTTCAGAAAAGGGTAGAAATTATGAGATAACAAGACTATTTTGATCCATGTTCGAGTAAGAATTTGGTCCAGTCCATGGAGAGCCCAATTTAAAAGGAGGGGCAATATGCTGACAATTCATCTTCATCTTTGGTCCTTCAAATGGGCTGGGCCCGCCATTTGAAATGGGTTGCTTCAGCTTACGAGAGAACATGTTAAATTGCCGTTTAGTTTAGGATTTTTCGAAAAATAATAAGGATATGATGATCAAGTATAACTTATAAATATTTACTAAAAAAAGAAAAAAAAACAGAAGTTGAAAAAAGAAAATTAAAAAAAAAAAATTCTAACAAAGTTGTAAAAAGAAAAGAAAAGAAAAAATCTAACAAGTACTTATATAGTTTCTAGAAAATTTTAGCTTTCTTGATATAACCTATTTGCAAAAGGTTGCGTTTTCAACCCAAAAGAAATATATAACTTCACCAACGCAACCTATGGCGCATCAGTCCTTAAATAAAGTGAGACAAATTAAATCACGCATATAATATTCCCTCCACTTTATTTTCCCTAAGGTTACCTTTATGTATTTGTTGATTCCATGTCAAGACTTCGACCTACTTAATTTTATTTAAATATAAATAGATCGATTCGACTAACCCTGTTCCATGACTGTTGATAAGAAATAGATGAAGCTTTCTTAGGCAACAAGCAAACCCATAAGCCATAACAAAACTTGGTTTCATTGAATACCACAAAGAAAACAATATGCACAATGACTCACAACATCAAGACATTAGCTAGGAAGATGGCATAGTGGCCATTAACTATGTGTTGGTCCTAACAACCTAAGCTAAGACAAGAAGTACCAAGTAAAAGTTTAGACCAATAATAAGCGATTTAACACACCATGTTCCTAGTGAGGAAACAAGAAAAACCAAACAAAGCTGTCACTTGACAACTTTGGTACCATATGAAACATTACCCCACAAGGAAATAAGTTCATAAAAACCATCCAATTGTGAATGTTGTCATTTTGAGTCCATTCACATTCATTCTCTTTGTTAGATCACAATTACTATCACACTTCAATCATTGTCATGTTAATTTTACTTTAGACCATAAAAAAACTAGTTTCATACAATTCGTAATTGTATTTTGGATATTATCCTTAATAGATCAAATTTGTACAGAAAACCTTATGATCACTTGTTAGCATGCTACTCATAATTCTATGTTTTATGTATTACACAGTCCTATAAATATTGCATGCTATGTCATTTTCATCCATGATCACTTATATTTATAATGTAATGTATTCATAGTAACTTATATTATTTTTGACACTGCGATTTATGCTATTAGCAATAAAAGTATTATTATTTTATTTGTATTTGCCGTTATAGTTATCCACAACCACATAACTTGTTCCTCACACTGCAACTATATACCAAAAGTCCGTTATGTATTCACTATTGAAAATAAAAAATATTATAAATTGTAGTGGGATTAGTATTTATTTTGTCTTCAAATTAATTGAAATTGGAGACCTTTGTTCACTTTCATTGACTATGAATTGTTATAAATTTTTTGATATTAATATCATAATATAATAATGTATGTGGAAAATTCACTAGGAAAAAACAAGTGTAATAACATAATTGACACTCCTTACAGCTTGGGTTTTAATTTATCTACATTTTCAAAGGCGAGGGAAAATACATAAATAACTCAAACTCGAAGGACTTGTCCCGCAAATTAACACTGAATTTTTAATGCTCCGTTGTCCGTAATGCGGAAAATCTAATTGCCCGGACAAATCCCGTCCTTCCAGACAAGGACATAAATAAAACGAGACACAGCACGCCAGCAACTTTACCTGGCGTTAGCCTTTCCCAACGGCCATTATTGTACAATCATCATCATCATTGCCAAAATTAAAAATTCTGAAAGTGGAGAGAGAGCGAGAGAGGGTGGATTCAAAGCCCACTTCTCTCGAGAACAGTTTGAGAGAGAAAAAGCTTAAGCCGTATAATTTTTTGGTTGATTAGTCCTCTCTCTCGCTCGAATTTATAGTTCATGGCGACAGGGCCTTTGATTTTTGGGACCATATTTCCCTCTTTTTAGTCTAATTGATTATTTTTGGGGGAATACTTGTCTCTTGATTTTGAGTTTTGAGTTGGGGATTGAATTTTTTTTGGAAAAATGGGTAGCAAAAGAGAGGAGGAGAGAAACGAAAAGATTATCAGGGGTCTGATGAAGCTCCCGCCCAATCGCCGTTGTATTAACTGCAACAGCTTGGTAATATAATTCTTTGATCATCGCTCTTTTGTAAAATTCGTGCTTTCTTGCGGATTTTGTTGAATTTTGATCACTTTTATGTAACTTGATTTCCATTTTGATTGGAGTTGATGTAGTAGAGATTGAAGTTACGTGGCTGTAAAAATTTCTGGCTTTTTTGAGTGAGGTTTTCGGCTCTCTACTATCAAGGATTTCTTTTCTTTCCTTTCTTTCTTTCTCCCCCCTTTTCTTCATCGTTTTTATTAACATTTCTCGCTCTTTGAGTGGTTCTGACTGTTAATCTTCCTGAAAACTTGGGCTTAATTTTATCATTCCAGTTGATTTTTTTGCAATTTTTTTTAAATGTGTGTCACTTAGAGTTCTTTGGTGTTTAATATACATACGTATATATATATATTGCTTTCTGGTTGCAGGGTCCTCAATATGTGTGCACGAATTTTTGGACGTTTGTTTGTATGACCTGCAGTGGAATACAGTGAGTATCCATTCTTTTCCTGTTTGAGAAGCCAAGTTTTCATAATATTTCATGAAGTACTATGGGTATAGATACTTAATTGTTAGAATGCACCTTTTAAGCTGACGATACTTAAATTTTTGAAGAAACAGTTTTTTTTACCACTTATTCAACCATGTAGTGTTTTCCCAATATTGATGTTTTTGTTACAGATTATGATTTAACTTTTTGTTGCAGTCGTGAGTTCACTCATCGTGTTAAGTCTGTTTCCATGGCTAAGTTCACCTTTCAAGAAGTGGATGCACTTCAGAGAGGTGGTAATCAGGTAAAATACGTTACTTATTTTGTCCTTTGGCAATGTTCCTTTGCCATTTCTCATGATATATTACTATTCCAGCGAGCAAAGGAGTTATTTTTGAAGGCTTGGGACCCACAAAGACGACTTCCAGATAACAGGTTTGAATCTCTTTCTTCATTTGCATGACTGTATAAAAGAAGCATTTCTTTAACACCCGACGTTTTTATCTTGCAGTAATGTTGATAAAGTTCGTGAGTTTATAAAGAATGTCTATGTTGACAAAAGATACGCTGTCGAGAAGAGTTCTGATAGACCTCCAAGAGATCCTCAGGTTATAACTCTGGACCAGATTGTGGATGTTACTAGATATAATTTGCTTTTGCAAAATCTCATTTTGAAATTGAATATAGACTAACATTGTGATTGTGGACTGATTTTTCAGAGCATAAGAAGCCACGAAGAGGAGACAAGACGAGCAAGTTCATTTCATTCTTATTCTCAAAGCCCACCAAATGATTTTCACTATGAAGAAAGGCGTTATGGGAAGCATGGACCTACACTTACCAGAAAGCCTGGTTCAGATCGTGGCCTTTACGAGGGAAAGTTCTCTAGTTTCTCGAGTCCTAGTCATTCTATTGATCATGCGAACGATGATAGATTTGCAAATGAGGGATCTTATCCTAGAGTTTCAGACTACTCTCTTTCTACTGGAGGTGATCCAATCAGATCGCCTAGCTCTCAGAGAGACATTGGAAGCCCCTTCAGTGAAACTTCAAGTTATTTCTCAAGGGAAATTCCAGGGAATCATTTGGTGCGACATAATTCAGATGCAAATATTGGAAGCAATGGAGGAAAAATAAGGCATCCTCAGGTTATGTTTCTCTAGTCATCTTCGTATAAGATAAAAACAAGTCCTTGGACTTGTATGGTTTGATGTTGTTGTTTATCTTATGTTTTTATTTGTACAATTACAAGAACAGTATCCTATGTTGTAACTAATAAAATCAGATAGCGGCTTTCTCTTTGGCTCAAGTAGTTAGACATGCTTTTGTGCTTATCTGTGTTTCTCTAGAAGATTTCTGATCTAAATCAATGGAGATTCTGCTGCTTCTATCACTGAGTGTCTACCGGCAATATTCTTATATGCAGAGAACTGCATCTTCGGGAAGCTTTGGATCATTTGATTCCACTTCTTTCAAATCAGCAAATTCTATGGGCTTGCAGGAAGTTGGCTTAGAATCTGAACAATCCATAGAGACGTTGCATGACAAAAATTCGGATTTCCCTTCTCTACCTGAATCTTCAATTTCCACGACCTTCAATGGCTTGGACCTCTTTGGTGAACCCTTTGCATCACAAAATGTTCCTTCTGCACCTACAACTATTTGTGATTCTCAACTGCCGCAGTCCTCGCTAGCCCAATCTGTTGATTTCTTCCAGCAATCGACTACTCCGTCAGTTCCAACATCCAGTGAGCAACAGCCTTCACCATTGAACCTCACTGGGCTGTCTGAGCAACAATCTGTTGCTTCTTCAAATGGCAAGACTTCGGAGGTGGTAATTCCAGACAGTGGAGGATGGGCGACATTTGATCTGCCTCAAAATGTGCCTGTGGGTACTGAAAATCATATTCCTGATTCGGTGCCATCTTCAGATGGAAATAGTCTAGGGAACTTCAACCCATTTTCACTTGATCAGAGTTCCTCCGATCAAAATCCCGCCTGCAATGAACCTTCTGCATCAACACATTCACTTTGGCATGATGGTCTGCAAAATGTTGACAACACTCAGGTAAGTACTATCCTGCATTGAATATTCCGCATACTGACAAAGAAATTCACTCCTCTTCTGTGAAAATTGTATGAATTTGTCTGAGAAGTTTACAGATTCTTTGGAATTTTGTTGTGCATATTTGATATCTTGCAGTTCTGGAACACTTTTGAAGATTCTTCAGGACAACAATCAATTCCGACCGTGCCAAAAAGTAGCAATCAAGCTGCAGTGCTCTGTGCTTCAGATGCTAATAAATCTCTTGGCTTTGGTGTATATGAGGTTGATACATCTCTTGGAAACCTGATGAAAGTTCGTCTTTTTGGGCTTATTGGGCTAACTTTCAAACTTCTATTGCTGCAGGCTCTGAGTAATGATGGTAATGTAAGAACTACGGATGATATGGGACCTCCTTCGTCTAGCTTGTCCTCACATTTCATTATGCCATTGCATGATTTCTCCATGGTTCCTGGCATGGTAAGTTCATTTTTGTAGCACCTGATAGTCTCAATCGAAACTCAATTGTCCTAATAATTTGTTACTTTTTATCGTTCCTTTTACTCTTTATCATAGGCTGGAGGGCACTCATTTGCAGCTGAGAGTAAGCCTGCCAATCCATTTGATGTTCCCTTTGATGTCGACTTGGATTCGAGCAATATGGTATGTTTTTAATAATGTCATACTCATATAACCTCATCTACTAAATTGTTTGCTTTAAGCTGCTAATTTAGAAGAAATGTGGGTTTTGTGGGTGGAAGCAATTGCATAAGCTCGACAGTTATACTGTAAAGTTGTGCAAGGCATACTCAACTTCTTATTTTATTTATTCATTTTCTTATAGCTTTTGGATGTAATTTTGATGTGACAATTCCAAACTGATGTAAACAAGGCCCATACTATGTTTTTACATATGAACCTATATAATGTATAATCCTTTGCGTGTTTACGATCATTCTATGTTACACCTTTTCATTTAAGAATGTCTGTACAAACATTGAAACAATTCTAATTGTATAACCCTATGTTGACACTCAGTTCTGGGACATGAGCTCACTGCAAGAAGTTTTGCCGTATAATCAGACACCAGATCTGTATGTTGGTGATGCGAATCAGTCCTGGTTTCCCCAAAGTTCTGTTCCATCCTATGTCCCTGATGGAGTTACATTTGATCCTCCAAGCGGTATTTTATTTCTGCTTAACTATTCTCTTTAAATAGATTATTTCTCGCAATCCATGACACCAATTCTATTTCTTTGCCAAGCAGGCTCATTGGGATTTATAGTTGGGCAAGCGCCAGACAACCGAATATCGTGAGTCGTTTTACTTTTTCTTCTTTGGCTGGACTCTATTTCTCGTTGCTGCATGTATAGTGGAACATGAAATTTTTTTGTCATGGAATTTGAATTGATAAGAAATACACTCAAAATTGAATGAAAGTTTTTCAACTTGTAATTGTAGTTCTTGTTTTACGCTCTATTCTTTGACAAAATCACGGTATAAGTGTTCGACTCATTTAAGTTTACTGCATTTTACTATAATTGAAATGTGGTATGAAAACATTTTCAATTAACCACTTTTATTAATGATTCTTGCAGGAGTGTTCATGCTCAAGGCCCTGTTGCATCTGTTGGAGGAAATCCTTTTGCATAGCTTTAGACTTTTTCACGTTGTAAAATCGAACCTCACCATTAGTGCTATGTTTGTATAAAACTCAGGGCAAAATGTTACTGTCATTTGAATGTGGAATAGTTTTTTCCTGAGTATTTACCATCCTAAAATTCATGATCCAAACATGGGGTAAAATTAGGCCATTTCCTCTTCATATTTCCATTTTAATGATTGTCTTATTTGAGATATGAGATAAAAGCCTACGAAAAATTGTTTCTAGTTTGTTGTATATTAAGCAAGGGGCTTTAGTTTGCTTGCAGCAACATTACGGTTGTAAAATGTTTGCTATAGCTGAAATCGAATTGAGGTTGTATAGTTACAATCTCGTGACATGTTAAAAAGCGTGTAATTGTGCCTTTTTGCACTGGAAAACAGCAAGGTTACAATCAAGAATCGTGCAAAAATTCACACTCCCTGTGAAGTCCTATGCGTTGTGTGATATAGTTTCGCCTTTCATTTTGCACAGAAAATGAAAATGATGCGTGTAGATACTTTCATATGTATTTCATCTACAAATAGATGTTTTAATGAGATAATATTTAAGACATTCGACATATATTTACAAAATGGAACACTTATTGGGTTAAATGATTTGAGTTGTACCAGGTACATATTTAGCATAAAGCGAATGCATATATCATCAAGCTAATAATAAAAATATGATGCGAAGACTATGCATGCGTGTCCATTTACATATATAGACAACTTTAACTATACACATCGTATACTAGAACGGAGTACTATATACTTTGATGGTTACATGGATTTTTTGAATAATTCTTGCGATATAGGCGGATATATTTTCGTATAGGGAGCTATAATAATGAATGAGAATTTGGTAGCCGATCCCTTATTTGTTGATCCAGGTACAATGAGGGCTATCACAACTTTCGACCCCAATTATGCATTAGTTTAGTTCAAGAATACAACCTAGAACGAAGCTTAATAAGGGTTGTCCTAGTGTGCTTTCGCTTTTTCTACAGCCTCCACAGCCTCTTCAAAAGATTTCTGCAACCACGAAAGATACATAATAAAATGACAGAAATGAGAAATAGCATAAGCTAATACCCCAAGAATATAAAAAACTTTTCTTGCAAACGTCATGTAATTTGAAGGATTTAGGAGTTTAGATATTTATCTCGTACTAAATGGTTTCTATATCTAAGAAAAATGGCAAAAAGAAGATCAAAAGATTTAGCTATGAAAAACTTGATAAATTACCCCAGGATTATGCATTTTCCACAGTGCCTTGCCGCCAGCATCGATAATAAACATCCCACCTAACAATACACTGGAGAAAAGAAACACGTAACTAGAAGTCCTTCGTGGAGAAATAAAGGATAATACAGATATTTTGCCCTAGGTTTTTAGAATACAGTCTGTTAATTCGGTCGTTCTAAATGCACTGGGCACATGTTCAGACATATGAAGCCTAAAGCTGTGTAATACATGCTTAGGACTATTGCCAACTTTCATTACGACTATATTTGAACAACCATTTTAAATAATTTCAAATGCATCCGAAATTAACTCACATGGCATGGTGTCATACATGGTTCCAACGTTCTGATAGGAAGAAATAATAAGCAATATTGGGTAATTTCTCTTCCATTCCCGAATGGCTCTGCTTTTAAAGTTTTGAGTGACTAGTATTTTTGTGAGTTTACAGGTGTTCCGGAAATTCTGAACAAGATGAGTTTAGTTTCCATTTAGAGGACATTCTTACGTTAAATGGTAACTGTGGAATCTATCAACATAAAGGATGCCTTGAGCATCTAGAAGTTCGTTCAATGATCTCTCATGAAACATCATTTATTGAGAATGTTTGGGGTAACATGGACAAATCTAACACTAAGAATGAAGATTCTTCCTCTCTCTCTTACATTCTCGAACAATTGCATCAGCCTTGGAACTTATTTTATCTACTCCTAATATCTAAATTCCTACAGCCAACTAATTTTATCCTGAGAACAGAACACTAGCCCCATGATTTCCAGCAAAATAGCAGAATAGTTTTTGGAAAGTGATTTTAAACACCTTATTACGTTCTAAAAAATATTATATTTTTATTACTTCGATATGATTCCAAATGTTAATCATAATATTACATTTTTATTACTTCGATGTGATTCCAAATGTTAATCATAGGCCAATAAATTCAATCTCTTACAAGAGACTATACAGCCTCAATATTTCATCCACGGCATCTGACTAAGATACACAATATTCTTCGTTTGTCCACTTTGAGAATGATTAAACATCAACTCTCAAGAGATCACTCAGGTATTTGTCCAGCATCACCGAAGCCACATACACACATGCGTGTGTGTGTTTGAGAAATGTTGAATGAAGTCAAATCCATTGCATATTCATTGGAATCATGAGTTAAACTTGAAAAGAACCAAGGGCATAACATTATTTTAATTGAATGCCTTAAAGCATACTTTCTCAAGGGTATCCTATCTTTTTAGATCTCTTCCCAATTCATTAAACTGTATGTTCCATGGCCAACATCTATATCAGCTGTTCCTGTTCAATGTTTTTAAACTACGCCTAAGGAGACACTTGGACATGTAAAACCCAAGATTTCTGTTGACTCAACAGAACACAGATGTATAAGTTCACAACCTATATACATCGAGGTCCTTCAAATCCAAACTCCTCAATCCAAAACAAACTTAGACTAATGTAAGCTTCCTACATTTATTTAGATTTTAGATCATCATTTCAGACACTGGAATGAATTCTAACAAAAACACATTAGATTTGCCCTTCAATGTTCACATTCCTTCACTTCATAACCACATGGATTAGTCGAAATCACAAAAATCAATCCAGACTAAACAAAGACATTAACACTAAACAAAAAAATGGAAATGAAAATTCAAACAACGTAAAAAGAAATGAAATTACCCGACAAAAGTGGCATTGAGAAGAAAACTCCTTGTGGTTAGAAGCCGAAGACCCATCTCAAATTTGGTAAAAATACCATCACCGCTGCTTCTTCTCGCGGACCCGCTATACCCATACCCATAACCATATCCATAAGAATTGCTATAACTATAAGCGCCGCCGCCGCCGCGTCTGTTATAATTGTAATCATATCGTCTACTTTGAGCCCCGCCAGCATTTCTTTTGAGATTATAATCAGCTCGCTTTCCATCATCAATTAGAGTCTCGTAGGCTTCCGATAGCTGCTTGAATTTGAGGGTAGCAGAATCCCTCAAATGCTTCGATGATTGTGAATGCTTGTCCGGATGGAATTCCATCGCCAATTTCCTAAAAGCTTGCTTTATTTCTTCCTTGCTCGCATTCTTATGTACGCCCAACACCTTGTAATGATCCATTCGTGTTTTGTTTATTTATGTTTACGGGTTTCTATTCTTCTGATTTCTCTTACGAGCGTTGAAATTCCGCCGTCAGTGGGGCGGTGAAAAAGGGGCGGGGAGCGGCGGCCTTGCTGCCGTGGCGCTAACACAGCCGCGTTTCATAGTTCCCTATTAGTTATGTTCGGTGGACATTAATGCGGCATATAAAAGGGAAAAGATATTAAATCTTTATTAGCATCTAAGGTCACTAAATCATAATTTATGCCCGAATATTATTCATTACTAGCTTTAACTGCATACTCGATACATGTGCATAAAATAATAAAAATATTATTTATATATATATACATATATTAAGATATGAAAAATAAATATTATTTCTATTAATATTTAATAATCAACATATTATTATTATATTTAATTAAATTACATATATAATCTAACATAAAGTTAGTGAGATTGTGAGTGATTATTATTAGAGCAAGTTAATGTAAAAGGGTATTTTAGGTAAAATACTTGAAATCATACCAATTAGGACCTTACACTTTATTAAAAGATATATGTATCGTGCTATATTTAAGATAAATTTAAAATCCAATATTTGATTTTTAAGTAATTATGATTGAGCCCACTAATTTTTTGATTTAAAGAACCAATCGACCCCATATTTCATTTGTTAGACTAATTATAAAATTAGACAAATAAAAAAAAATCAATACAAACATTAGCGTCAAATAAAAATGATTCCTTGAGTTAAGAAACCAATTTTGAAATAGAGAAAAAGAAATAGAGAGAAGAAAAAGCTATAATCTTCAAATGCAAATCACAATTATTGCTATTAACCTAAAAAAGTGTGGTCCTGCCTTGTGCTCCCCATCAATCACCCAAAAAGTAACTCAAATTCCAAATTGAAAAAGAAAATTTTTTTTTACAGCCCTTAAACCAGGAAAAGCTATGATCAAATTGCCAACTTTACAATTCATCCAAAAAAAAAAAAAAAAAATTGCCAACTTTACAAAAAATAGCAAAAAAGAAAAAAGGGAAAAAAATGGAGTGTTCGATTAAAAGAGGACTCAGCTTCAGCAATTAGACCGAGTCCTAACAGATGATATGATATCTTCTGCAATTCTGTTAAATCACAAATGAATCAAAGATTTATTTATTTATATTATTATTATTATTATTATTTTGGCCCTTTACTATACTATAATTAAGAGTGTAAGGCATTTGAATAGCTGAATGGAAAAAGTAGACAGAGAAGAAAGATCCTAACTTTCGCATTCTCCCATTCTCCTTTTCCTGCTTTTTGGGTTACCCCCACCGCCTACCCCACCGCCTACCCCACCCCACCCCACCTCTTTTCTTTGTTTGATGATCAAATATTTGTACCTGTGGCAAGAATAGGAGACTGTGTATAGCAAAGAAATCAAGAAACAATGGTGGTTGTTTTCACTTTTCTTTCTTGATCCCTGTTTTAAGCTGGTATAGTTAGCTCTGTTTAATTGTTTGTTATCTTCCATTTCATTTCTTTCTGTGTGCATTCATATCTTCATCTGTGTTGGGTTTTTCAGATGCTGATTGAAAATCCTAATATGGTTTTCTAAATTTTCATTCCAATGTTCATAGAGGTGAGTTCTTGAAATGTGATTGGTTTTTGGATTATTTTCTGTGTGTAGATTGCAATTTGCCTTGATCTAATGATGTACATTATATGGGCATTCTTGCGTTTGATTCATATGACAGGTTTGGAAGGAAAGATTATCTTTTTGAATTGAAGAAATGGGCGTTCGTGTAATGGAGTTTGGGATTAAAATGGGTAAAGGAGTGATCTTTACAATTAGAGGTTGTTTTAGATCAGTTTGCAATCATCCATTTCTTGTGGGCATGCTGTGTTTCTTGATATTTATGTATAGATCATCTCCTTTTATGTTTTCATTGTTGGTGTCTGCATCCCCGATTCTTGTATGTACTGCGGTATTGCTTGGAACCCTTTTGAGTTTCGGGCAGCCGAATGTACCTGAAGTTGAGATAGAGCAGAAAACGACACGTGAGGATGTGTTGACGAAAAGTGGGGTCTCAAGAGATGCTATTGTTATTGAGCAAAGTGAGAGTTGTTATGGTGAGAGATACGGGGAGAAGAGAGGGGATGTGGTAGCGCAGTCAGATGAGGAACTGAGTTTATTGGTTAGTAAGTTCAGTGGAAGTTCACGTGATAATGCTCCATCAGTTGAGGAACGATTACCAGAAATTGAATTAGGAGGGAATAGGGAGTTACGTGACATGATGAACAAGCAAAAGAGTGGGTGGAATGAGGAGAGAGTTAGTGAGGGAGAAGTTGTGGAGAGTCACTATGCCTCGACTCAGAAGGCGAATGATGAACATCTAGAGTCGGAGGATGAGAAATCGGGGGCAGATTCGTTTGATTCCGAGAGGGTGAATGTGGATGCTCTGGAATCTCCTCCTCATTCCCCTTGGAAACGAGTAGAATACCGGGAGGACGAAGAAGAGGAGGAAGAAGATGATGCTTTGGATTCGGGGTCTGATGGGGCCGAGAGTTCTTCTCCGGATGCCTCAATGGCAGACATAATGCCGATGCTCGACGAGCTTCATCCGCTTTTGGATGAAGACGCTCCACCAGCCATTCAGACATCCCGTGATGGTTCTGATGCAGCATCAGTACAGTCTCTGGAATCATCCAGTTCCAGCAGTCGTGAGTCAGATGACGAAACTGAAAATCAAGAGGACTTGGAAGTTGCAGATGATGAAGATGAACAAGGAGACAAGGAAGAGCAGACAAAACCAGCCATTGTATGGACAGAAGAGGACCAAAAGAACCTCATGGATCTTGGGAGTTCGGAGATTGAAAGGAACCAACGGTTGGAGAATTTGATGTTGAGGAGAAAAGCACGAAAACATGTGAGCATGGTGCCAGAGATAAACTTGATAGACTTGGAAAGTTCTGATCTTCCGTTCCATATTGCACCCATTTCCACAACGAAACAAAATCCGTTCGACCTTCCAAATGATTCTTATGATAATGCAGGGCTACCTCCAATTCCTGGTTCGGCTCCATCTATTTTGTTACCAAGACGGAACCCTTTTGATATCCCTTATGACTCGAACGAAGACAAGCTTAATACGGGAGACGGATTTCAAGAGGATCTTACAGGATTGCAATCAAGAGAACCGTTCTTTAGAAGACATGAGAGCTTTAATGTAGGACCCTCGATTTTTGTGCCAAACAGGCAAGAGAAGCACGACATCAGACTAAGACCTTATTTTGTTCCGGAACGAATGGTTTCAGAAGAGCCAAGCTATTCACCATTTGATCGACAATCCAGTGAAGTGAGTGACTCTAGGCTGAGTTCTGTACCTGAAACAGAATCAGCTGGTTCTGTTGAGGATTCAGACGACCAGAAGGTAGCTGAAGAAGATAATCCTCAAGAACTAGAGGTGACTTCCACCATGGAAGAAGTCATCCAAGAGTGCCCGACAGTGGACCAAGAACAGGGTTCCAAGGAGGAAGTCTCCGAAGAAGATGTACCTTGTGAACCTGAGCTGATCTCGGAAATGAAGCATGTTGCCGAGCATATTGGACACGGAAGCCAATCTTCCGAAGAAGAAGATTATTCGGAGTCGGGTCAATTTGAGAAGAGAGATGTCAAGTTCGATGACCATCATTATGAAGAAGGAAGTGTAGCCCGACCTGGAGAACAGGCATACAGTTGTGGTTCGAGCTCTTCACCATTGTCAGAAGTGAGTGATAGGGTTTTCAATGAGACAGAACGTGAGAGATTGTTGATGTCGGATGTAAGAAGAGACATCGTAGCTGATGAGCCAGATGCCTCAACACAAACTTCCGTGGAGAGTACTGATCCGAGTGTCGCCAGTACATTGCCTGACGACATTCCACACAAAGAGCCTGTTTATGATTCGAGCCCACCTGCAGTCAGGAAGAACTTATCATCTTCGTCCGGTTTCTCTGATGTGCACACAGAGTCCGATCCGGGGTTGCCACCGGTGCTGGTCAAGCGGATGGTATCTTTTGCCGAGAAAGACTCTGAAGGGAAGGCAATAGAGAAGGAGATTCTTAGTGACGTTCAGATGTTGCCTGAACCATCAAAACCTCATCAATCAGAGAATCTTGAATCTGCACGAATAGATATCAACGCACAAAATCATGATAATGTGAACTCTAATTCCGATATGAATATTCATGGCCCAGTGAAATCTTCTGATGATAAGAAACTAGGTAAATCCGAGGAGAAAAAGCATTTACTAATATCCGTAAGAGAGAATCTACTAGTCAAAGCGGCACCATCTGAGGGCCAAGTGGCAGAAATGGTTCAATCACCGGATTCTGATGCTGATGTTTACCATGAAGCAAACGAGAAGTTAATTGTTACACCTTCGGCTGGAGGAAGTACGCCGCTCTTTTATGATATAGCAATGCATGAGCCGGATTTTGAACATGTTGAGGAAGTGCAGGTAACCGAAGCTACAACGCTTCTTTTTAGCATTTCCCTCGTTTATTTTAATTGAGCACTGAGCAATTTTGCTAATATATGGCATTATCGAATATTAATTTCCTGTTAATACTGACTTTGTGCATTCCAATGACAATATATCACTTTCCTCTCTCACTTATCTTTCTTTCTGTGTTTGGAATCTGACAAAATGCAGGTGCCAAATACCCCGGTCGAGTCATTTGAAAGAGTGCAAAGTATACAGAATCTGAACATCCCAGAGATCCATGAGCTTGATCATGATGTCTCGTCGAATGCCAACTCTCCATTAGCTCCTGACTTTATTTCCATGCCATCCAGTGTTGCTGAGGAAGCTAGTTCTCATGTCGATACACAGACAAGAATCGAAGAATCAGATGAGATTAAGGAAATCGACGAAGGGCTGTTGTCAGAGCTGGACAGTGTTGGAGACTTTAGTGTCACGCAGTGGGGATCTGACTCAAATGAGTTTGAAAAACATATACATTCCGTTGCAGAAAGCTCATCTTCAGCACAACGTCCTGAAAGTAACATTACAGAAGTTGTTGAAGTGAATGAAATAGAACATGCAAGAGGTGAGCAATATTCGACTGATCAGATAACATCTGAAGAAGAGACATTTCCAAAGGAAAACGAAGCCAACTCTGCGAATTCTGTGCATATTTCTGAGACACCTGTAGTAGATAAGCAGTTGATACAGGACAATGATTCTTCACCCAAGAAAGCTGGGTCGACATCTGTGGAGACTGAAGTCATGGACGGAAGTCCTAATGTACCCCATGACAGTCGAGTTGATATAGATACAGCTTCTAAATGGCCTGAACTTACAGATACTGATAAGGAGATCGAGAAATCTGTTGTTTTGGAGCCAACACAAGCTGAGCTGGTAGTTGAAGAAACCATAGTTGAGCATCATGAGCATGAGACAAGAAGCATAAATACAAGCCCAACAAGTTCCGCTCATGAGAAACCAATTCTTGAAGTTAGATCAATTGAAGATGCAAATGTGGATCATAAGCAAGTTGATGGAATTCAACATGTGGTTGATTCCGACGGAACTCGAGGAGAAGGTACTAGTTCGTCTCCGAAGAAAGTGATAGATGATAACACAGAGAAAGAGCTGAAGCTAAAAACGAATGATGTATCAGCAGAAGTTGATGCAAAAGAAATAGGTTCATCAGTTGCCGATCAAAAGCCACACGCTGAAGTAAAAGCACCGGAAGACTTACATTCGACTTCACGTGTTAAAGGAAAAGGTAAAAAGTCTAAAAGCTCAAGCTCAAGTTCAAGTTCGAGTTCTGAATCAGGTTCAAGCGACTCGGATGGGGAATAAGAATGCAAAATCGGGTGTTCCAGGTCCATTTTTGAACCATTTTGATCATACTGTTTGCTGATTCCTTAATAGTAGTGGGATTTTATTTGTTGCTTTGTTTAACTAGCAAGATGGTTGGGTTCTTCAAGAATGAGTTTTGATTTAATTTCTTTAAGTTTTTGAGGCTTGGTGAGACTTCATTTTTCCTTAGTATTTTTGTGTGAGAAGGTTTTTGGGTCTTGGTGAGTGAAAAACCTGTTTTGACCTCAAGGGAACATTACTGTAAAGTACTTGCAGTGACATTATATTTGTTCATTAATGCCTTGACATTGCGCGCTGCACTTTTGAATGTACAATTGCAATTTGAGTATAGGTTTTTTAACCTTTTGTATAGCATATATACTATTTTGAGAAGAAATACGATTTTATATCTAACATGACAGTTTGGATATCAATTTTCATTATTCCAACTTTATGAATTGAGTACAAATATTTGTTGAATCAAACACAACATAAAATACAGTTTCGACTAATGACAGTATGAAAGTTTTACAGATAAACATTGTTGGTCATGGTTGTTAACATCACTGACACTGGAAGCTATAACAAGTTTACGACACTAGCGATCTTATGACACAACATACCCACTTAAAAATATTTTGTAAAAGAAAAGGCACCATTTGAGACAAGAAGAAATAGTGGCAGAGTTGTGGTAGTTCTATGGTCGATTTCTTTATAAGCAGTTTGTATCATAAGTAGCAAGTCCCTGCAGCTCTGGACCTTCCAGTCGAGGGTTGTTCTCGAAGCTGCAAATACACAGGACAAGTGGGAAAAAAAATCAACAAAATCACAGAAAACTGAGGGCAGAAGGGGAATAGAGAGATAAAAGTGAGTGATGCGAAGCGCAGGAGTAAGATAAAAGATAGACTGAGCAAAAGGCATGTTTCCAGCCTAAATACACATATATGCATATTATTGATGTTCAAAATCAACTGAAAAGCATTGATGCTCGGAATTTCAGGCACTCTAAATAGGAAGTTTATATGCATGACATGATACCCATTCCTTAGCCAACCACCCCTCCCACCAATCCTCAAAATGGGAAAAGAGAAGGCGTGTAATGGGAAACCCAAACAGTATGACATTAACGCCTAGTCTGCTTAGCACGTGATGAGAGGAAGAAAATTGGAATGCATGTCTTACTTGTTTAAAGGGATGTGCTCAAATGAACCGGTGGTAGGAATTGTACCGCACAAGTTGTTATTTGAGACATCTCTGGAAAAAGAGAGGCAATTATTTAGCAACCATTTTGCAGCAGATAACATATGCAAGTCTATAAGTACTAATGAAATCAAAAGCACTTACACAACTTTCAAGGTAGATATACTAGCAAGTTCCCTTGGGATTGGCCCATTGAGCTGATTATCATTCAGACGCCTGCCAAACAAAAGAGAGGCTTATTCACTTCACTATGATGTGCTAAATTTGCATATTCACAATGACTGCATGTGCAAGGAGGGAGAAGGAAGGAATAATAGAAGGGAGGATATCAGCTGTGATTTGAAAATTAATTTGTTAAAGCTAAAGCAAAGTGTTCTGGACGGCAAAACATAGAGAATGAAGTGAACTATGCCCTATTAGTTGTGTCAATCGATTCCATTCCTATAATTGAAATCAGGAATCTATAAATGAAAGAGAGTGATGAGTACAATCTTACAGAAAGATGAGAGATTTCAAATTTCCCAGCGATGGAGGAATTGTTCCTGAGATATTGTTGTTGTACAGGTCCAAACTTATTAGGCTCTTTAAGTTACCAAGCTCAGCTGGAATTGTCCCTTGAATGTTATTTTTGTAAAGCTCTCTGCAAGATCAAGATGTTTGGTTTTAGTATGCCGCGATACAATAATGATGTGCTATGAAGGAAAAGAAGAGACAAGATCTTGTCATAAACACAATTTCAAATGGAAGATGGCAAACTATTATGTCTCTGCAAAACAACTTGCATATAATGTGAAAAAACATTTTATGCAGAAATACAACCAATAGTCAGACAAGCAACTGCCATGAGTAAAATGGAAAATCACAGGACACTCACAGATACTGGAGGTGTTCGAGCTTCCCAAGCTCAGGCACAAGATGACCAGACAAATTTGAGTTGCCAAGATCCCTGTCCAAGTGATAACAAAATGATAAGTGTGAGAGTCACATGTATCAGAAAGCAAATCAGACATGCCAAATCATTAAACAAGAAGGAAACAGAACTTCTTTCCACTTTGAATAGTGCGCATCTTGAAAATTTTGTTTCAGCCATTAAAGAATATGGCAAGTGCTTAACAGTAATACAAAATTCTAACAAGCTGTCAAAGTGTCATATTTAGTAAACCTATCGTTTTGAGTATATCTTGGATGCCTTCGACTGCATATGCAAATAGTCAACTTCTAATTCAGAAAGACTTATTCCCAACAGCATCACTTGAAAGAATGCACGCAAAGCCAACTCTTTAATTTCATTTAACGTTGCCATATATAATCATCATAATCAACTAGCATCAAGAGGGAACCTGGCAACTTTCTCCCTCAATGAAACAGAGAACAGTGTTTTACAGTCTTATTGAACAGCATTATCCACCTCCTCCACCTCATGTAAGAAACTTTCTTAACCAATCAAAGTGTATACACAAGCAAAAGATTTTTCAGTAATATGGCTACAGTGAGCTAGGCTATTTTAATTAAGCACTGAAATCCTTAGCCTATTTTAGTTAAGCACTCAAATCCTTAATTGAAACTACAGCAACAGAAACTTCGCTGCATATTTTCCTAAAAATTAATTAAAGCAACGGCAAATGTTATATCCAAACATATAATAAGACCACTAATCAAATTCGCTCTTCTTCTTAACTAGCTAACAAAAATGAAACAATTTCGCTTCAGTGTCCAAAATCTGAACTAACCACCACCAAACGCATATGCATAAAACATACAATTACCACAAAAATCCAGACACAGAGAAAAATACATACACGCGTGTGACGCGGTTGTCTTGGTTGCAGGTGACGTGAAACCAGGTGCAGGGGTTCACGAGGTTCGGATCCCAGCTCAGGAGCACCTTATCCGGGTCTGACAAGCTCCGGCGAAGCGCGTAGAGCGCGTCGCCATCGGAATTCCCACGCGCTTTCGGCAAAACCACCGATGATGCAAAAATGGTTAGGGCTGCCAATACGAGCAAATCAATGGCCGCCATAGCTCCCTCCGATTGTATTAAGCTCTTCGGCTTAGTTCAGTTTTGCTCCTTTTGGGAATTTGATATATTCGCAGTTGGAAATACTGAATTTGTCACTAGAGTTTATTGAAGAATCGATTTTCGGGAATGGCGGAGAACAGAAGAAATAACCGAATCTCTACTTCTTTTCTATGTACTTAATTTTAATTATTACTTTGATAAAAGTTGATCTGTTAAATCAATTTATAAAAGTTTCGATATATTTTAGGAGTAATTACTCTGCACCCCTTATGTTTAACATAATTATCAAAATATCCCTAAAATTTAAATAATTATCACTATACCTCAATTGTTAGTTCATCTCATCCATCATCAGAAGTACACCACTTGAACTAACACATAATTTCAATAACATCCATTGTTCAAGAGATCTACTTTTAATATTTCCGTTAACTGAACTAATAATAGGGAGTATACTAATAATTATCCAAATTAATATGATATTATTATTTTCACCAAATTTTAGAAAAAGAAACAAAAAATGCCATCTCAAGAATAGATACCTCTAAATACCATTTTATCAATATAATTTATCTTTGTCGTTCACATATTTTTGAGAAAAAATATATGATAGTAATATAAAATTGTAATTACTTATAAAAAAACATAAAATTGTAATTAATTTGTGTTACAATTCAGCAATCTATTACGTATCAAAATTGTACATTAGATATTTTTCATGCATGACAAACTATTTTAAGAATTACAATTTTTTTCCCCATGTTGATTGACCCAAATAAAACCAACCCTTGAAAGTGGCTCATAATCCGTGGTATGTGGTGTAAATGTGCAATTATGAATAGTTTTGGTGGTGGATTATAACATTGTGGGAGATGTGTTCCCCCTTTTTGGTCAGGAAGACCAAACTCAACCACCTTTTTCTTAGTCAACTTATACTATTTAGCATTGGACTTTAGGTAATATTATGATGGACTCGATTGTGCATCTTCCAGGTGGCTTCCTTATACCCCTTCATTTCTCAATTATTGTTCCACCAAGATTGATAATTTGACCAAGTCATAAAAGATGGCTGCAATTAGTGATCAAGGGAATAGGGGTTCAAGTCATTGGGTCTTTGTGTGGCAATATCAACTTTGGATCTTGTACTTTAGTTTTCCTTGGCCTAGTTAATGATACTTAATATCATTATATGATGTTAGTCTTCCATCTTAATGAAGGGTTCCAAGACTTGATCAACAAGATTATATTCAAATGATGAATTCATGGTCCAACCCTATAGTTAATTCAATATGTGAGTCAAATTAATTTCCTCCATTGGCAAGATGAACACACGATATTGAAATAAATTAAATCCATAACATTCTCGTGAAATATGTAGATTAAATCGTCAAGCTATTACATTAATGACAGTCTTCATCAAGTTCTTGGCTCTAATTCAATATTGAGCTCAACTTCGAATGATTGAATAAATGAAAGCGTGTTTAAGCCAATATTTGAACCCGTTGATCTTTTCAACTCATTCTTGTGTGTTTATTGTTCTGGTCAATATTTTTTAATGAGAGGATAAACAAAACAAGTATTTTATACTATTGTCTATGAAATAGTACGTGGGATTTTAAAGTAGCTTTTGAAATTAGAGAATAACTAGAAAAAGTTAGAATAAGTCATGTAAATATAGTCTTGTATTTTTTATTTTTTATTTTTTTTGGAGCCCCTTTAGAGAGTCTTACACAAAAATAATCAACCCCATTTGGATTGGAGCTAGGCAAGCTTCATGCACTAACATGGTTGAAGTTTTTGCGGAGTCAAACCAGATAACGATGCAATCTACACAAAAAGGAACTCAAAGCCTAGATTATTTGGACGTTTTCCACTACTAGCCTTAAATTCTAGTTATTCTGGACAATTTTTCCAATTAAATAAAATATACGAACCTTAATTCTTAAACACATTTATTTTGTTTGTCACCATTCTCTAAATAAAGTAGTATCATCTTTCCTCTTATAAGAGATGTATAGGGTTCGGTTCCCATTTCTCACCCCTACTGACCATCGCATGAACCCATCCAGGGGGCTCTCTACACAAAAAAGACACTGATCGTCTATATGGTTGAGGATTTCAATTCACTCCTGATTGTTTTGTGTAAGGTTCTAACCACTGACTTGACAAAAAGTCTTTGATTGGAATTCTATTTTCTAGGGACTCGTTCGATTTGAAACAGGACAACTTTCGATCGTTGGGATTGAGCTTGAATGTGGCAAAAAGAAGGAAACGGAAAACACCTTCATTTTGTTTTTTAAAATGTTATTTCCAATACCCCATTCTCTAAGTTTACTATACTTGGACACTTTTACTCCTTTCACTTTCACTACTCATCCCTACAAAATTATCTCTCTACAAACTCATTCTCTCTCCCAAAATTTCTTCCTCTCACAAAAAATCTTTACTCATCATTCAACTTCAACTCCAACATTCTTCAAATTTTGAAGTTAGTATTCTAAAACTCATCTATAATATTTATGATTTTGTGCTTAAAAATTTTATAATTCTATATTTATGATTAATCTGCGATTACAAATTTAGATCTTGCATTTTTAGGCTTAGGAAACCCAAAAAAAAAAAAAAACTTGAAAAGGATGAACGATTAGCAGCTCGGTGTTGCTGGTCGAGAAAGATGACAGGTGACTCACTGCCGAGGACCCAGATTTTAATTTTTTTTTTTATTTTTTTTATTTTATTTTTATTTTTCGTTATCTGCTTCCCATGCTCGGCCGTCTTGGCCGAGCATGACCGAGCCGCCGAGGTAGTACGTAGGGCTCGGCAATTGAAGTCAGATCGTCTTTCATGCCTATCTACATCCAATTCTGGCCCATCATACGAAGCCCATATTTCACTACGTGGCCCAACAGTACACATCAAGCCACTTGAATGTGGGCCCCTTACTTAAGTACCGCCCAGAGGCCTCCTACGTGGCAACACCGCGTCGGCACCGCGTAACCGCGTTGGAGAGAGAACAAATGCAAGAGCCAATCCAATATTATTACAACGACTTCGGACCACGCACTAATACGACATTAGTGTAATGATTTAACGTTAATTACTCTGTAAAAACGCTTATTTATTTTCTAGTTGTGGAGTGGCAATAATTATTATTATTTTTAATTACTCAGAAAAGGACAACATAAATTTATGAACTTTACGTGGGCCTTGAGAAGTTCTTTGGGGCACAAAGATCTTTTTGGTATCCTGTTCATATTACCTATATGCCCCCAAACCCCAAGATAAATAGGACCATTGATTTTGATAGGATTATACTTTCCAATGATGTGAAAAGACAACTAACCCTACATATTTGTGGCTTATTTTAAGGTTGTCTTCTGTATTCATATTTGAAACTAATTCTGGGTTATAGGCTACTTATGAGTTTTCATTTATATAAAAATTAAAAGAGTATATTGTGTATCAAAGTGTTTTATATGATTTTGAAGCGAAACTTTATTTGATCAATATTGTTAATTTACAAAGTATACTACTCTTATTGTAATTTTCTTAATATTTAATACAAGGACAATCCTAAAAATTAAGAAAGCTTATTAATTCAATAATACGTTTTATGAAAGAATTTTATTAGAATCATATATATGTATATGTATATCAACCTTGAACTTTAAAACTCTATTTTTCTTGTAGTGAAATTAAATTTCAGAATTTAATTGAATTGCAAAATTAACAAAATTTTGCTCAAATAATGAAACGATATGATTATTTATCAAATCATTCTCAAGTATAAAGGAGCTCAATAAATATGTAATCTAATATGTCTTACTATATTTTTAGTGCATCTAGATCCCATGTGATCTCATATAATAATGTGTATATATATAGAGTAAATCTCCTCTTACTCTATGTTTTTATCTAGCGAAAGAAAATGCAAAAGAAAATTATTTTCGCTCTCTAAATGATATAACTTTTTATTTTAATTTTATATATTTATTTTTTCCTTTAAATTTCCCCACTAAATTCCTTAATCTAAATATAGCATTAATTTCTTAAAAAATAAAAAAGCTCTAAAGTAACTTCCTATCATTGGTTTTGAAACCAAACCGATGCCAATATTTTAAAAAGTCGAAGCATATGTTTCAAGAATATTATACCATTTTTCATACCATTTCAAAGAGAAAAGATGAAATTTCCTTAAAAAAAAAAAGGGGAACCAAAGGGCATAGCAGGAAAGTCGGGAGGAACCCAACCCCACGTCCGGACAGAACGGATATGATGAAAAAGAGTGATTAAATAGGAAATAATAGCGGATTATCAGTTTAGAAATACTATATTTATCCCCTCCATTCAATAATCCGTGTCCTTTTGTCTCCACGTACCATATCTTTGATTGTTTTTAGCTGATATATAACGCTGACCTGGTTTTCTACATATACCCAAAACTTGAGATAACCTATCTCGTTTTCCAGAACCATCTTCCCTCTTTGTCATTTCTTCATCAAATTCAAACCCTATAAAGCAAGAAAAACAGAAATTCTTGAGCTAACAAGAAGAAATGGCGGATCAGTTGACAGACGATCAGATCTCTGAGTTCAAGGAGGCCTTCAGCCTTTTTGATAAGGATGGCGATGGTTCGATCTCGTTTCTTGTCATATTCATCTTAGCATAATTTTATAAAATCTTTGTCTGTTTTTGTTTATGTTTGTCTATGTTCGTGTTTCTGATCTGGGTTTTCGGTTTCTATGTCAGATCTGATAAAAAGATGGTTTCTTGATCTTAGATATAGTTAGGGATTAGTTCTTTTAATTGCTCGGATTTTGGGGGGTTTTTGTGATATGGTTAATAGAGCTGTAAAGGGAATGTTTTCGTGGCTTGATTGGATTGGAAGAGTTGAATATGAGGTATTTATTTAAATTTGATGGAAAGCTATGGCTTTGGAAACTATGTACTTGGGAAAATATTTTGATTGGAGTAGATTTGTCCCTGTTTGGGGAATGGATTTTTCTTTCTTTCTTTCTCTCTTTTTTTATTTTTTGGGTGTTTGATTCTTGTTCTGTAAGGGGATCACAATTGGGAAAATTATCTTGGAGGGGGTAAAGGATAGATCTTGTGATATGTCTCGACCGTGTTTTGTCATGAACATGGTGAGAAAAACCATATGGAGTGTGCTTCACAACAAAGAGGGTATGTTTACATGTTTATGTTCTTCCCTAAATGATCGGCCGATTTTGAATATATAGTTTTAGGATCAAACAATCTATGGATTTAAGGCATTTGGATTGGATACGTTAAGATAGTGTTAGAGTTCTTCTTTTATGTACCATGTTAATTTAGAGCATTGATTTGAGTATGGAAACAAGGGAATAGATTGGATATAGATCGATATAAAAGTAAAGTCTTCATATTTTGTTTTAGACATGTGTTCGAACTGGAGGATTTTAATGTTCTTTTGCCTCTTGTTCTATTTGAATTACTCTTTTTTGAAGAGCTTAGTGAGATATTGTGCAAGAACTATGTAATAGCTTGGATATCATCATTTCTTTCTTTTTGTTGATAATGGTTTTTTTCCTCGCTAGGTCATCCATATGATTTCACAGCTTTTGTGCTTAGCACGAATTTGATATATTATAGATTCTTCATTTTCCAACTTGCTGTGTCCTATGTATTTAAGCCACTTTTTTCTATTAATTAACAACACCAAACCTAATGTGTAGGCTGTATCACGACCAAGGAGCTTGGTACGGTTATGAGATCCCTAGGGCAGAACCCTACTGAAGCTGAGCTCCAGGACATGATCAATGAGGTGGATGCCGATGGCAATGGAACCATCGACTTCCCGGAGTTTTTGAACCTCATGGCTAGGAAGATGAAGGATACCGACTCTGAGGAGGAACTTAAAGAGGCCTTCCGTGTCTTTGACAAGGACCAAAACGGCTTCATTTCCGCTGCTGAGCTTCGTCATGTTATGACAAACCTCGGCGAGAAGCTGACAGATGAGGAAGTCGACGAGATGATTAGGGAAGCCGATGTCGATGGTGATGGGCAAATAAATTATGAGGAGTTTGTTAAGGTCATGATGGCCAAGTGATTGTCACCACCTTTAATAAATCTAGATATGAACTTGTGAAAAATCCTTAAAAAGAAAATGATTAGGATTGATTAGTGTAATGGGATTTAGTTTCCCTTTTTAGTCATTGCATTTTTATGGTTTTTGAGTTGTTGAAGATTTTAATGGTTTGTTGTAATGGTGGTGGATTTTTCACTATTTCTTTGAATGTGGTTTGTGACTCATATTAGCAGCTATTTTTAGTATTTATTACATTTAGTTGTTTCTTTGTAACTTGTGAGGCTGCATTGGTGAGAATTAGTTGAACATATTATCAACTTGAATGGCCTAGCTCTGTTGCAAAAGAACTTGTGAGATCATTATCCTTAAATTTATGGGATGATTACTTTAAAACATGTTTAAAGTTTGATTTAATTATAGAAATATCTAAAAAAATTAATGTAATGTGAATTGTTGTTAGTTCAATTAATGAAAAATTTACTTAGCAAAGTTGCAGTTTGACAAATTATAATAACATCATACGAGAGGTTATTGGATGTTTTAATTCCTAAGGAAATATTGTAATTTTTCAAATCATAGTTGCCTGACGAGAAGCATTAGTACGATTTTTCAAAATTATAAGGGTGTTTTATGATAAAAGTGTCCATTCCCAAAAAAATAAAAAATAAAAATAAAAATAACAAAATAATTGTGGGTCTACGGTTAAGTGGCATTGCTTCTTAAAACTTTTTCGCATTGCTACCTATTATGCTTCTTATTGAAGTTCGGTCATGTTTCAATATCATTATCTTGCAAACTAATACTATGTTCGGAACTTTGGATTCAAAGATTTAATGAGAAAGAACTAGGAAAAAAAGATAAAGATGCAGAAACTAAAGTATAATTCTGTAACATTCGAAGCCTACATTTTCTTTTTCCTTACTATATCTCTCGTTAAAATTAAAATTCAAATATAAAATAAGGTTTTAAATCTCCTAAGAATCACTTGGAAAACCACGTTAGCTATTGATTTGTAGCCACGGGCCATTTTCAGCTGGAATCTCTATTTTTGTGACCCCATCATTTTATTTAAAAAATAGAGATATTTCTTGGCATGTTGACATGAGCGCTTGGGCATATTATATTGCTTATGCCAAATCACGTCAAGTGCTACATTATTGGAAGTAGCTAGGATTCATGAGATTCCTACGGGTGCTCTCACTATCCACTATTTCAATTCATGTTTCTTCTTATTTCTCATTGCATAAATATACGTCAAGTGTATGGTATCCGCAAGTCTATATTCTTATTAAAAAAAATTGTTACTATAATTTGTGATAAAATTGTTGCTACTGTTAGATTGCCATCGTACATGTGGTGCGACGGTGATGGCAATCAACTTAATCACAATTTTTTTGTCACTATTAAGTTTGTCATCATCTGTATTCTTATGAGATTTCTACGGGCATCCTCACTATCCATTATTTTAATTCATGTTTCTTCTTATTTCTCACTGCATAAATATACGTCAAATGTATGGCATCCGCAATCTGATTCTTATTAGAAAAATTGTTACTATAATTTGTGATAAAATTGCTGCTATTGTTAGATTGCCATCGTACATGTGGTGCGACGGTGATGGCTAACAACTTAATCACAATTTTTTTGTCACTATTAAGTTTGTCAAAATTATAATAATGACTATATCACAAAATATATATAACAATTAAAAGTTGTAGCTTTTATATCATTATTCAATATATTAATAGTAATTATCACCTAATATAACCATATTGTTCAAGTGGTAAAACATGCATGTAGAAAAATGAAAACGTTATACCTAAAGCACTGAATAAACTCAAACAAAATATTGTCGAAAGGAAGAAAAAGCCAAGAATATTACTGAAACTTATTAATGTTTTCTCCTCCATTTATTTGTGGATACATCTCTTAAGACAAACAGAAAAGGCCATGCATGCATGCATGATATTGCGGTGGAAAGGACAGGGCACACCGTGGAGTTTAGCGGAAGTCTAACACCGACAGAACATGGAAGTATGGGCTGGCCAAGGACAAGCCCTAGTACTCCAGGAACGGTAATGTTAAATGATCCTGTGGCGTTGGTGGTGGCGCGGCCGACATTGACGAAAGCATGCACCAAGAACGGTGCAATTCAGTTGAACAGTTACATTGTTAACTCCTTGGCCGGGGCAGCTTCCGGTGGACGTGCAGCAGAGTTGACCGGTGACGCTCAGGCCACGCAAGGGGGTGGTGACAGTGCCGTGGGTTGAAGGGGTTGCCGCTGCGAAAAGGAGGAGGGCGAGGAGGAAAACGGCGGAGGTGTGGTTATTGTAAGCCATTTATGGATTTGAAAGGTGTGTGTTTTGTGTAGTTGTGTAATAAAATGCTTTGTTGTGTATAAAATTTAAGCAAGAAGGGCTATTTATACATGTTTATGAGATCTTTTTAGCAATTTTTTACTTATTTATTTATTTATTTTTATTATTTTATTGAAGTAGGGGATGGCCGGGAGGTTGGGTAAATCTTTATGTTCTATCTTTTAATGTAACATGGCAAATTGCTACTTTTGCTCAATACTTTAGGAGCTTGATATATATTCCATAACACACATATAGTATTTTGAGCCTTTGAGGGTCCTATTCTTGTTATTTGGATTACATAAATAATGTTATTATTTTATTACATAATATTATTCTAATACTATTATGATCTAAAAGTTCACTAGTTTATTTCAATAAGAAAGTGAGGTGAATTTTTTCTTGACTTACATCTTAAGCTTTTGAATTAAAAAGAAGCTTCGTGTTGTAATCTACATTTGGACATTGGAATAGTGAGAAAAAATTAAAAGCAAAAGCAAAATATTTAAAATGTAAATCATAAAGTTACATCATAATTTTTCTTGATATATATTCTTTTTGGTCAATTTAATACAAGATCCAAACATAATAAACAAATAAAAACGGTCAATTATATATATGAATATTCCAAATGCAACTTGTCCAACTTGATTTCCTTCTAAATTGAATCCTAATTAAAATGAATGGATAAGTATGGCAAGGCTACCTATATAGCTAATATTGGTCTTTGCCAATACATGTAACACAAGGCCATAATTGAGTTCCCTAATTCCATTATTCTTTGAGCTACAACTCAAGGGAAGATAGTTGAAGATGTCACTTTTAATTAGTTAAGTTTGGGGCAACAATTTATGCCCTGTTTACTTCTAGATGCTCAAGTATTCAAGTTAAGAAGTCTAATCAATTAGTTACATTATGTTTGGTATAGAAATTTTGGCACATGGAAAAATATATTAGAGAAACAATCTTGATATTGTTTGAGCGATAAGAAAATGATAAGAAAAAGAGAACTTGAGAGGAAATGCAATATAATTAAGGTTAATTCATTTTTCTTCACAAAATGGTGAGAGGAATGAGAGAAAAAAAGTTTATTTCACTGTCGGTCTCCTTCTTCAACACATTAATGATCACCATTTTCATAATTCGTTTCCTCAATATTATTTTGAACAATCAAACAGATTTGATTTTATTTTCCTTTTCTTGATACTTTTCTTTCCGTGTCACTAAACATAGAGTGTTCATAACATGATGTTAGAAATCTCTGTTCCACGAGGGAAGAGATTGTAAGGTAGGAAATATTAGACAACCTTTCGGACATTCTTCTCCTTCTTCTCCCATAGTTAGTATTCTCTCTATTCTAAAATTGTATTTTATCTCCTATCCTATATCTTAAATACATTCTACATGTCAAGTGTATCTAATATTTCCTAATAAAATTATAGGAGTGCAGATGTCATACATTTGGCAAGCATTTGTGCATTGGAATAGGGGAGATGGAACACGACATGAAATAAAGGATCTAGAGTAATTCTTTCAAATTATAGAGAAACCGAACTTCACAAGAAATAGCTGACCCAAACCCATTGCCATTGACCTATGACCCACTTAGAGGCCCAATGCCTTGTTCTATTTGGGTTCATGGGCCCAAGAATGAACTCAACAACCACAAAACAACTTTTACCGTTCATAATGAAGGCAAATTTCCAAGCATTTCCATTTTTATTTTTTAGTGGGTACGTTTCGTGTTGGTTTGCCCCATCAGAACTGACTTTAACCATACAATGAGTTTGTGTGGAGGGACTAGAGATATAAATGATGCCAACTAAACTTGACATCCATAGGCCATGTTAGTCATCATTATAAGTATCTCCAATCAAAATGGAGCAAAGGTATGCATTTAATTGATTTAATCCTCTAACATTACGACTTGTGCTATATTTCTCCAATTTATATTTTTTCTTTAATTAATCTTAACATCAGAGGACTTTAGCTGCCAGAGTGCCAATACCTTAATGATGTTTTTTAGTTTCTAGTCAAGACTTGTTTTTTAGTTGGGTTCGATTGTACTCCATTAGAAATAGGCCAACTAGATTTGTCCTGTTGGATGACTCTGAATGAGTGTTTGGACTGATAATGCTTATGTGTCAATTATCTGAATGGGACACGTGCCCCCATATTCAGCCAATAAAGCCACCAAACTCCAATGTTAGTTGGCTCTTAAAAATCCTTTTTTTCACATCTCTTCTTCGTTAGTTGGCTCTTAAAAATCCTCTTGTTCACATCTTCATCTTCTTCTTCTTCTTCTTCTCTTTTCTTGTGTTATTTCACATAGTTTTTGTCACATTTTACTTAATTTTGTGAGTGAAAATGGAGGCCAAAAATGGAGCAAAGATGAGAATACTATGTTTGCATGGATTCAGAACAAGTGGGAGCTTCCTGAAAAAGCAAATCAGCAAATGGGATCCTTCCATTTTAGCTTATTTTGATATGGTATGTCTACTTAGACCTATGAACATTATCTTGAGACAGCAATGTCTCAGACTTTCCGTAGGATTGGATCATATGTACCTTAAATGCAACGAAAAGTAATTGGCCTATGATCTTCATATTTAAAGAATATTTGACACTGCTCTTACTAACAAGTTTTCGAGTAAGCTATTGAAACTGGCTTTGGAGAGTGTTTGGTAAAGTTACCTTACTTTTGCTTGATACTTTAAGCTATAATTCACTAGATCACATTAAAACAATTTATCATCCTTATTGTATAAAATGTGGGAACACTATTTTTGCAGCAAGATATATAGTAATTTAAAACATTGAAGTTTTGTAAAATCACTTACTCTTACGCACATCCACCATCAAATTTCTATCATTTTTTGAACTTGTAGTTACAAACGCTACTCTTAACTCTTAGTTACAATTTTTCAACTTCTTTAAATGAAAATAACTTCGAAATAACACTATTTGAAACTCTGCAGGATTTCCCAGATGGAATTTATCCTGCGGGAGGAAAATCTGACATCGAGGGCATATTTCCACCACCCTATTTTGAGTGGTTTCAGTTCAACAAGGTACTTTAGTACAATAAACTGAAAGTGGTTCATTGTACTAGAATCAAGAACCTAGTACCTAATTGTGTAATAACATATATAACAATCTCGTGTTATTGATCAGGACTTCACAGAGTACACAAACTTGGAACAATGCATAAGTTACTTGTGTGATTATATTACAAAAAATGGTCCGTTTGATGGTTTTCTTGGCTTCTCTCAGGTAAAGTTCTCTGTTTTTAATTATCCCTAGTTTGGCTAAACTGTGTGGAAACGGATAACTTTAGTGGTTTTTGTGGGCGAGAATGAACAACTCCAATGGCTAAAGTTCTCTGTTTTTAATTATCCCTAGTTTGTTAGAGTCTTTGTCGAGCTTTAAATGGCGTATGAGATTGATTTGTTTGTTAATTGAATCGAGCTTCAATGAATTGTAATCAAGTTGAGGTCGAGTAGTTTGGTCTCTATAAAATCTTATGAAAAAAAAATATGTACAAGTTTGACTGTTATGTTTAATGAAGCGAACTCAAAAGAGCTTTTAATGATCGCTCTTGAGTCTAGTAGCAAAGAGTTTGATTTATTCTTCAGGCATATTTCTTTACATGTATACAAGTCCTAAACGCGTTCTTTCTATCCGTAGGGAGCTACTCTATCGGCCTTGCTGCTTGGGTATCAGGCACAGGTAAGTAATTTGAGTTTGCTCAAAAAATCTTGATGTGCATTGAGATCTTAGAAAATGCGTATCGATGCAGGGAAAGATATTAAACGAGCATCCACCAATGAAACTGTTTGTATCCATATCAGGTTCAAAGTTTAGGGACCCGAGCATTTGTGACGTTGCTTACAAAGATCCAATCAAGGTTAAATCAGTTCATTTCATTGGAGATAAAGACTGGTTGAAAGTGCCTTCTGAGGAATTAGCTGCAGCATTTGAGAATCCTCTCATCATACGGCACCCACAAGGCCACACGGTGCCGAGACTAGGTTGGTATATTGAAACTTGTCTTTAACCGTGTAATTCTTGAGAACGCATTTTTGGCGATGTCGTTATATAGAGCAGTATGCACAAGAGATGCGAATCCAAACATGGTCTCGGAAGATCCAGAAATATCTTTAGATTTTTTATAAAGTGGGAGTGTTAGTAACGACTTCAGATGGTGTTTATGGACTTTTAGTTGGAATTTAGTCGTTTTGAAATGTTTAAAAGTGACACTTCTACTTTTGATTCTTGACATTAGCAAGGAGAAGGTGACACCAAACTTTTGCAACTTCTTGGCATTTTCAACTATTGTTTTTGAACTTCATCAACTTTCAATATAACTTTTTCTACAACCCTTTACTTCTGTAGAAGCAAAAGCTCTTGGAAACTCTTGTAGTGCAACAAAATAGTGGGTCATTGTGAATCGACAATGTCAACGTACCAAAGATTCTTGGACTAGTTCCAAGTTTAATGTCGATGTACACACAAAAAGTTCCTCCTTTTATTTTTCATTTTTGTAACTATTTGTTTCACATTTTATCAGATGAAGATGTTGTTCAGAAACTTGGCAACTGGACTAAGGAAATTCTCATCTTAAAACATGAAACTATAAAGGATGAAGAAGAATCTAGGCCCAAAGAGGACTCAGAAAGGAAAAATAGTGAGGTAACAGAAGAAGCAGAGAATGGCATTGATATGGAGAAGACGGAAGCTGAAACTGTGGAAGCAGCCAATGCCTAAAAACTTCAGGAATGAAAAGGGACAAGAGAAGTGCTTCAGATTTGCATGTCATAATTAAGTGATAATTTATTAATTTGGGATCTTGTTTGGGTTGATTATGTACTTTATCATTTTGAATATAAAGGGTGGTTTGCTTTGGACAACTGTGTGACTTTAATGAGGGTGTTGATTTAAGTTGTGTTGGATTTTTAGGGAGAAAATAAAGGGAAAAATTAGTTTGATAACTTTATTAACATGCATATGGAGGCATATATATTATTAGTTTTGGAGTAAGGGATCTAAGAAATTCTAATTCATAGCTAATGATGCTTAAATTTCTATTTGTATATGTGGAAGGTTCAATTTGTAAGTTCGCAAGGTATTAATATAAGATTGGACATGAACAGAGTTGGGTACTATGACATGTTATGATGTATGGAATACAAGGACCAGATGCCTCTTTTTAAACTCTCACTCAACTTGAGAACTTTTTATGATTTTTGATGACGTTAGTCTTATTTTATAGTGAAAGAATCGAGAATTTTGAAACAACTTAAAAACCGCTTTCTAATATTAGAGTAATTCAAATACTCACCAGCTAAATTACCTTGTATAAGGGTAAAATCTTTATCATTTGAACTACAAAATAATATTTTGCAAAGTTGAACCCTATCTATGTGTAACGATGAAAACCACCGTGCGTAGTCATTAACTGTTTGATAGAATTTTACATGGAGGACCAAAAATGCAAAAAAAAAGAGGGCAAAAATTGTCTCATAAGTGTCAATTCAAAAAAAGTTGGAACCAAAAGGGCAAAATGGGTTAATTTTTAGGACCAAAAGTGCAATATTTTTCCAACGACAAAATAATATTTTGCAAAGTTGAACCCTATCTATGTGTAACGATGAACTTAACTGGATTTTTTCTTTCTTTCTTTCTTTTTTTTTTTTGAACAAACTAAGTGTATTTACTTTAACCCATTGCAAATATACAAACTTCCTATTCTTCAATTTTTATCAAGAATTCATGTCACTCAAAATTAGGGCACAAGAACTATAATAAAGAATGATTGTGGAGTAACATAATAAATTCAAAAGGGACATCAATTACTATTCAAGTCAAAGGACATCAAGTGTAACATGAAAGTTGTCATCATTTTCATGCAGGATCAACATCAACCCCTACTCATTTTCTTGACTTACAAACCATTTTTTTTTTAATTTCCATTTAATTTGTTAATAGAATTATTCTTTTAAAAATCAGATAAACAATGCATTTTATTTTAAATAAAATAAGTAAAAATAGTGGAACCATTTTTGAACCATAAATAAATGCTCCAAATTATTAAATACACTAAAACCTATCAATATTTATTTGCATTCAAAAAATAACTACTCAAAGCAAAATGCAGTTGAAAATTAAGATTTCATTAACATTGTTATATTGATTGCTCTTTATTATTATTTTTTATTTATTCATAAAAGAAAAAATTCAATATTCTTTTCTTTTTTAATATTTAAAAAGGCATAAGAAGAGAGTATAATAAGAAGACAAAATGGTCAATAATAGAATATTAAGCAAAAAAGGTGCTAGAGAGAGAGAGGGGGATGTACTTTTGTAGGGAGAGAAAGTGAGTGACTCGTTAAAGAATTGCAGTTTACTGATGTCAACGATCTAGGACAAATTTCACTCCAGTTTCTGGGATTTTCGACTCTGCTATGGAAGGTAAACAGGAATTTAGATTGCCTTTTGACTCAGACGTAATGTGTTTCTATTGGTTTTCACTCTGAGTGACTTTTAGTTTGCTGAATTATGGCTCAAGTCTGCCATTCTTATGGTGATTTTCACTGAATTGATATAGTGCATTTTATCATACTCTGATCCGGGTTAGCTTCAAGTTTGGTGTGTCTTTTTTTTCTTTTCTTTTCTTTTCATCCTCGTTTTGGTGAGGGACCCGGGGGGCGGGGGGTGGTCTTGAAGTTTTGTCAGGGTGCCTCTTTTGTGATGTTATGGTTAATGCATATACTTTTGTTTGATTCTTGGCATTTGATTGATGGAACGAGGATAAATTCTATCGTTATGGTGTTTACTTTTGTCGTTTACAGGCTTCTATAACAGTAATAGAACTACCATATGTTTTCTTGTCAATATCTTGGGTTCCTTTATTGCTTTCAGCTTGTATATCATTGCCTCGGCAATTCCATTTTAGATATAAATTGATCAATGGGAAATGACCCAAATTGACTGATAATAATGTAAAATAACATTACACTGTTTAGGTGTATCCTCGGATCGGGATTCAGTCGAGTCTGCAACCATAACGTCCAGTATTTCATCAGGTGGTCAGACTCGGGATAGGAAGGAGTTTCTCCATAGATTTGTGGACAGTGAAGTCCTGAAAGCAAATCTTACGAATTGGCTTGAGGATATATTTGAAGATAATGCGGTGTCCACCGTCAGTGTTCCTTTTGAGTTAGTAGATCTTCAGAAGTTCGATTATGCTTTAGAAGGTATTCCCTTTCAGCAACTAACCCGGATGCCTAGTGCTATTTATACATCAGCATCCAGCACCGCAGAAGCAACGGCTTATCTTGCTCTTGAGGATTTTCTACATGCAAGTGTGAGTGGCTTGTGGGAAGCATTTTGGGGTCCTGAAAATGATATGATGCCTTTCTACGTTTCATCGTTATACGATGGAAACTTGAGATTTTACCAAGCTGATCAGGCTATTGCTGAAGGTAAACTTGGTGGGCTCTGTGCTTCAGCTATAATGCTAAAGAACCCTAGACATCCAGAAGGGAAGTGGGATGATATTATTGAATTGGCACTGCTTAGACCTGATATTGGAAATCTTGCTTCAGCAGAAGGAGATTCTAAGCCCCCCTTCTTTATTATAGGTGAAGCTTTATTCTTTGCTCTTCGTGTGTTGCTTGCAAGAAGTATCAGCAGGTCAAAGTTTCCTCTGAGTTTGAACTCTGTTTTTGTACTTCTTGTCGATTATCAATATGGTGGTGTTGTTAAAGTTGAAGGTGATCTGAACAAATTGGAATTTGATCTAAATAATGTATATGGATCTGCTGCTGCATGGATTAAAAACCATTCGCGAATCGCAATTTCCCCAGTTGATAGGATCTGGAACAAGCTTGGAAATGCTAACTGGTGCGATATTGGGGCTTTACAGTTACTTTATGCTACATTTCATTGTATAACACAATATGCTGTAATGCCTAAGAACACTGTCGAAGATTTAGCTGCTGACCGCAGTTCCCGTCTTCAAGCAAGAAGGATTGAGAGGCAATTGGAGGATACGAGGGTGAATAGTAATGGTTTGTTCCTGTTTCAACATCGCAGTGCTGCACCTGAAATTGTAGAAGTTCAAGAAGAATCCATTAAAATGGATACGATGAAGTTGCTGAAACTAGAAGTAGGATCCATTTTAATGTTAGAGGATTCAAACTGGCAACAAGTTTATCGGATAAATCAAGTGCTGCATGATGGGGTGATTCTGTTTTATGTCGCGTCTCCTGTAGAAGATCCGGGGAGGTCTCTTTTTCTGTATGTTGGTTCGCATCCTTCACAGCTGGAGCCAGCATGGGAAGATATGAAACTTTGGTATCAAGTTCAGAGGCAAACTAAAGTACTCAGCATAATGAAACAAAAAGGATTATCCAGCAAGTATATTCCTGACCTGACTGCATCTGGACGGGTTGTACATCCGGGTAATTGTCGTAAATCAAGCAAAGGTGGAAACTGTGACTACCCACAGTGTGGAAGTCCTGTCCTAGTGACCAGTCCAGTTGGCAGGACTGTTGCTGACATGGTGAGAGCTGGCCAATTTGGTGTAGGCGAGGCAATCAAATGCTGTCATGATTGTTTGTCTGCTCTCTCTGCTTCTGCTTTGCATGGAATTCGGCATGGGTACATCAAGCCAGAAAATGTTATCTGTGTCGAGTCTGCTGTAAGGCTACCTTATTATGTCCTTATTGGCTGGGGACATGCTGTGTTAGAAGAAAGGGATCGTCCAGCATTGAATCTTCATTTCTCTTCGACTTCTGCTCTTCAAGAGGGGAAATTATGCTCTGCTTCTGATGCAGAAAGTTTGGTATATATGCTTTATTTTAGTTCCGGTGGGGACTTGCCCGTTTTGGATTCAGTTGAAGGAGCACTTCAATGGAGAGAAACCTCTTGGTCAACAAGGCGGATTCAGCAGAAGCTTGGTGATATCTCTGCTGTTCTGAAAGCATTTGCAGATTATGTTGACAGCTTATGTGGGACACCATATCCTGTCAATTATGATGTCTGGCTTAGAAGGTTAAAAAGACAGATTAGGGAAGAAGATAACGGAAAGGAAGTCGACATGTCTGGTTAGACTTCCATTTATAGCTGTTCAGTTTTAGTTCCTTAGTTTGGAGCAGCCGCGCAGAGGCTTCGTATTGACCTTGGAAGATGGAATCATTCACTTAACAATATTATTCAGGCCTCAACACCT
>JACFYI010003637.1:42826-66877 GCA_014898755.1 Handroanthus guayacan | reverse complement strand
AAGATTTTGTCAGGAGGGGCTGGTTCAAAACATGGAGAGGAAGAAATTTTTGAAGATTTCTCTCTTTCTTCCCTAATTTCTTGTGCTGTACCAGCTGCCCCTGCTCTACATCCTCCCAAAATGCAATTTTTCTCCAAGAATGTCTTTGGCCTTCTCTCTCGTTTTGTCTTTTTTCTATTAAAAAACCAACTATTCTTGGGAGAACGGTTGGTTTTGAGGGTTTCGAAATTGAAGCGTGTTTCTCGCATGTAATGTACGAGGATGGAAATTTGCATGCTCCGGTATAGGGAGGCGATGCAGCTACACGGATACAACACGGTGACATGAAAATGTACATAGGATATGACATGGTTAGCATTGTCTATATGAAAAATATTAATTAATTGTTAATTGCTAAATAAATGTAACGCTTTAAACATGAAAATATTAGAAAAAGTAGATCTAAGAGGCTTGTTTAAAAAATAAGTGGAATTAAAATCCTTAAACTTTTGAATTTTTCAATTTGAGTTCCATTAAAATATATAAAATTCAGAAAAAAGTATGTATGCGTCTATATGTATATAGATAAAAGTATGTGATTCATGATAAAATATATTGTATAAAACTATAAAATGAAGTTCACAAATTAATAATAACAAATAATATAAAGTATTTAATAATAAAATTAATAATTTGTATATATTACCTTCTTTCTTTTTTTTTTTTTTGAAGAAAAACTTGCCACTATTCAATATCTTTGATATGATGTTCAAAAATATTGTATGCATGTCCTTGATGACTATTATCTTTAATATAAAGTCTTCACTTCACTAGATAGTGGTGAATTGTAATATTTATATATCTTTCAGAGAAAAATGCACTATAAACTACTAAGAATTTATCATTCTTTCATAATTCTTTCACAAAATGAAAGTTGTCCTCAAAATAGATATAAAATGCATCATGGTTGGAATACATTCATGCAAAAATAAAAACTAGAATTATAGTAAAGAGAGTGGTACTAAACAATTGGAAAAATCCATACACAATAATGACACAACAATACAAAATAAACACGTATATCAATATGTATAATGACATAACTAGCATGGATTTATTTGATAATATAAATTTTGATTGTCTTCAATAGCAAAATATATATCACATTCTTACATAGGATTGAGGAAAATATTTATGAACATTGTCATGAACAACATTCCCACAATTAAGTTGCCCAAATTTACCATTATGCAAGCACAACTATAACTTCTCATAAAAAGATTATGAATTCAAAGTCGATAGCAATAAAAGCGACTTCAATCTGATTAACATAATATTCTAGTGAAAAATCTCGCCTTATAACTCAAATCAAACATTTCATGCTTGATTGACATAACATTGCAGCTCGAACTTCTTGATCGACCTAAGTTTGAAACATGTTTTAACTTGAGAAGGGCATTGAAGAAAGGCCCCAAGATTTTTTCTTCTCTTCTTTTCGTTCCTTTTTCCCCTCTTTTTCTTGTTCTTTCATTTTCTTTCCCTCTTCTTCTTCTTCTTTTTTGTTCGATTTTTCTGGAGGCTTGGGGCCACCGCCAGCTTTGGGAGGGAGTTGAACCCTAACCTCCCCTTCGTCCAAGGGAAGAGACTCCAAGGTTGCAACTTATGTTTCTTGAGGGTCTTTATTTGAACATCTTTGTGATCTTGTAAAGGGACACTTTAAAACATTTTGGAGTTCAGTCCCACAGAACTTATCAAGACAGTCTGGTACAGTTCACATCTCAGAATCTTGACAAATTTTGAGTTATGAGCAGGCAAAATATAAACTAAGCTTTTGAAGCTTTAAGAACTCTGCCTCAACGAGTTCCAAAACATAATTCTAACATTACCATACATTACATACATCACAAATTACAAACAACTAATGTTGAGTCCATATTCTACAGCCGCAAAAACGTTCTGATTCATTTGCATACCCGCAACTTCTAACACTACGGTTCGAGGCGAGTTCCTTCTTACAGCCGACTTCCATGTACTATGAAAAGTAGAAACCCTGGGTAAGATTCACCTCCTCCAGGATAAAAATTAACTCGTAGAGACACACGTGATTTACCTGACATTCACAAAATTACATTCGTCTGTCTGCCGAAAGGTACCTATAGAATTAGCAAAAGGATTCAAGTTAGTCTAAGGAGTGATTTCTTGTAACACATTTTTGCAAAACGAAATGTTTACATCTCAAGAGGTCAAGATTTGGGCTCATCTAGGATTTTACAACACACTTTGAGGCATTCCCATTTTGTTCAAGTAAGATCGCATCAAAATTCATAGTAGTTAAAAGATGTATAAACATAATTCCTTTCGGTAGAAGTACGAAACCATGAGTCTAAAGTTAACACTACAGTTCAAAGACAAAAGAAGGAGGTGCAAACTTATCGATGCAGATAGTTGATTTTCAAAAACAGAAAGAACGAAGAGGAATTGAAAGACACAAAATTACATCAACTTTATCGTACTTAGCATTCTTTTTTATCAGACATAACGGATGATATGGTGATCATATGTCCTAAAAACAACAACAAAGACAAAAAGAAAGAAGAAACATGAATAAATAGAAATTAATCTATTATGAATACAAAATACACCAACAGTTCGGTGTCCAATTAGATGAGACGGGTCAGGATCTAAGAAATAGGCAAATAGCTTAAACTTTTCTTCTCAAACATGTTGATGCTCACTACCAATACATGCTGTATTAGAGGCATCGAAGTTTTCCTTAAATGCATAAAGTATTACCGCCCTTCCAATGAACAACTCACTATCCTGAGTATGCAAATTTTTTATCATTTTTGCAGCTAAAAATATCAAAAATCAGTTCTTTTTTTGTTTTTTAAAATTTTTGTCAATTTATAGAAAGTGAATTTATAATTGCCCATGTGTTCGAGTTTAAAACTCCACAAGCTTACAGTAAACTAAGGCGGACAACACGATTTCTAATCACAAAGTTCTAAATACGTATAGGCAGTGCCCAGACAACAGTTACACCATCATAGAGGAGCAAACGGCAACAAATACATTCAGATAATTCAGAGGTGACAAGAGTTCAAAAATAGCTAACCTTTATCACGAGTCATGGAGCACCAAAATCCATTCTATGCAGTAATCGGCACCATCAATAGAAGTACCCTCTGCACTTCACAGATCCACACAAACATTTCTTCTTTCCTTTGTCTCCTTTCTCAGGTGTCACTACCCCATAATCATATGTTAGTTCTTGCATCGGCGGAATATGTCGAATAGCAAAGAAAGCAATATGGAGACACACGTCATTGTTACTTTCACGCAGAACCGGCTGCCAGAACACGTTCGGCGAACAACTATGGTTCATGAAACGGGCTACATTGCCACTGTTTTTCGCATTTATAACAAGTGGGAATGGGGCTTTCTTGGAACCATTAGAGTCATGGACAGGTTCTAATGGCTCGTAGTAGCGAGTAGCATCGAAGATGTAATTGTCATCATATTCGTTCCCAAAATCACCTCCTGCAGAAGATTTGATGATATCCCCCGTGTACTCACAAATAAAACCTCCAGCACGGATGGGATCCCAAGATCTAAGTCCCCAACCTCTGTTCTTTGTCTTAAAAACCTCGAGACGGACTTTTATACCTGCTTGCGACATTCGATTCCGGCAGTTTGAAGGACACGCACAGGACAGTCCACACTCATGTATCAAGGGTTTGTTAGTCAAAAGAACCCCGAGAGACGAATAGGGGACAGATCCATCATTTTTCTGGTTGCACGGGCAGTTCGTATCACCCGGTTGACATCCACCCAAGCAATGACACCCCGAAGAAGGTTTAGACGTCGAAAAAGGTTTGCAGTATTTAAGACTTGAAACGTAGGTGAAATGAGCAGGTCCCTTCTCACCATCGACGTCATTCACAAGAGCGACAGGCTGACTCTCGGCACCTGAAGTTAAATCAGGTAGAATAACGCCAGACCGGGAAGCCGTTCCATCCCTCCACTGCTGAATTGATTTCCACAATGAAAAAGCTTCGGGCTGCCCAGGTACCCTAACCAACTTATATTTAAAAACGTTGCATCCAGACTTATTCTTTTCAGCCCATGACTCCTGAATTTTGTAAAGCCCGTCATAAACATAGATCTTACCAGTCGAGCCAACAATATCCTTTATACCCCTTATGACTCTTACCTCATTGGCACGATGAAGACTCTTTTCCAGAGCAAGATTTCCCCTTTCAAGCTTCTGATCAAACATTTGTCCATCCCTCCTTTGGACTCCACCCTGACCACTGTAAACTAACACATCGCTATCATCTCCGTCATCATCATATCCTCCAGAAGAAACTATGCTAACGGCAACAGGTTCTTCATCCATTGTAATCTTGACACTCATATAATCTATTCCGGCCATGCTCGGAGCATGTAAACCCACCAGACACAGCTCCATCCTAAAGAAAAATATATCACCAACTTCTATCCCAGGCACAAGACCGATCCTCTTCGTACTGTTTGTCCGGACCCCTTTCGTCATCAAAAGAGTAGCAGCTTTTAGGTCTGGACGTCGAACAACCCCAGGACCGAGATCCCTTCCTTCTTCAAGTTGAGTGAGCCTTCTACGAAGCAAATCAAAGACCAACAATATGGTTCCAACAATATCCCTGTCGCCATTAGATCTTCTAAAGTCATCAAACTCCTTAAGCTTAAACAATGTCAAGAAACTATTAACTACTGATTCAATGTCAATCTCTTCACCATTTTCACCTCTTTTCCTCCTCGGTCGACCCTTTCGTTTCCCTGAATGACTGGCATCCTCTGCATCAGTGGCATGCGTGCTAAATCCACTCCCATAAATATCACCTTGGTTCTGCGACTCACCATATCCATCATCCTCTATAACCACAGATCCTGATCCACGAGTTTTAGATGCCCTCTTTCCCCGACCAGTGGCCCCATTCGCGACGGACGTGGGTGTCCTAAACGAGTTCAGTGGAACAGGAGCTGGTATACTACTACCAAAACCAAAATTACCCGGTTGGTTTTGAGCACCGCCAGTGGTATGCTGAGAATCATTTGGAGCCAAAAAAGGGTAAAATGGTTGGACTCCAGACGGGAAAGGACCAGATGGCGGAACACATACAAAGGGTGTAGGCTGGGGCGTTGAAGTTGAAGACATGCCCTGAGGGTTTGGGAAAACAGGGACAAGGCATCTTAATGGCTTCACATCTAAAACCCTAGATTTATCAATTGACCCAGGAGGAGCATTTGAATTAGAACCCAAACCTTGATCCATTTAACCCAAAACAACACTTCTAAATACAAGTTTAACTAACACAAAAATCGATTAAGTTACATAAACTATCTTAAGACTACACAAAGCTCTACAACTATTCTCAACACGAGAGAAAAACTCTTTGCCACCAAGAGAGTATGCACAATCAAATCCAACTATGAAATAGCAGCAACGCTAAATTAATATATCAATCTTTAAAAACAAACCACCGCTCAATGGGTTTTCAGTACAAAATCCAACAAACTCCAGCAAGAACAAGATTCCTGCAACATGCAAAAACATTCAATTCAGATTAGACAGAAAAAAAAAAAAAAAAAAGTAAATCAAATCTGACAAAAAGGGAACAGTAAATCCCTAAATTTTATTTGAAACCCATCAACAAAATTCGCAGGAAATGAAGTTCAAAAGCACAAGAAACGCATGCAAAGCTGCAAAAACACGGAACCTTTTTGTCAGATACAAGATAAATGAATATTTCGCTTTTACATCTAATAGTAAAAGAAACACTTAAAGTAAACAAAGTATAACTTTTCAAAATGAAAAATCAAATGGGAAAAGAAATAAAAAATCCTGTTATCTTTCCACAACAGCCCAGATCAGATGCTACTCAAGAAAAGAGATCTTTGAGTAGAGAAAATACCTTCGAGGTTGAGAGACGCTTTCTTTGCGTGGCTTTTTTCTTTGTAATAAAAGCATTTTGTATGTATGCTTTGTACAGCACTTTTCTTAATAATAATAGGCACTCTCCTGTGTACTATTTCTAAATAGCGTTTTTTTTTTTTTAATTATTATTATTATTTTACATTGCTTCTCAATAGTGTTGTCCGAATGGCTTTTCCTCCATTGTATTATTACTTCGAACCTTTTAAGAAAAAAGTACCTTTCATATTTTTATAGTGCAATTTTGATAATTGCACTACAATAATTAATATTTGCACTCCACTTTATGCTTATTAACAAGATTGTCGACTAGTTATTAACAAAATATTTTTGTATATTTGATTTTAATAAAATACTTTTGAATTATATGATTTTCAGTTGTGAAAAAAAAAATATTATTAATTCCTGCAATAGATCAATGCAAACATCTTTCTTCAATTCTACCTCGATTTTTAGTTTTTCAGTGCCTTGTATCTTAATCAATTATTTTAATAATTTTTTGAAATATCATATTACTTTATTTAGATATATGATATTAGATTAATAAAAAGGAAACTATAATTTTAATGTTAATAAATCTCTAAAATTAAGTTATAGAGTTTTGCCAAATAAATTATCTAATTCTAGGAGTTTGTGATATTCTTCTTTATTTGAACTTTTCTCGATAAAATTTTAAAATTCAATCAACGTTTCTATAGTTAAACTTTAAGTATTTTGCTTCACATTAAAACTTAAAAGAAAAACGTCTTACCTCATATTAATTAATTGCTATCAAATATATAAATAACACAATGGTGAGAAATAAAGAAATAATATCAATGAACAATTTCAATTATTTAAAATTAAAATAAAAGTAGAGTGCGAATATCACTTTGTGAAATGCAAATATCAACTCCCTATTGATATATACTCATTTGCAACAAATTATGTCGGTTGATTTTTATTTTATTTTTTTTTAATTTTTCTTGCCTACACTTATGTGCTATATAATGATGATGATTACGAGAAATCTTGGAATTGGGTAAGAACAAATTTGCATTTTAAAATAAAACGTTTTGGTATTTAAATTTTGTAACGATTTAAGATATTCATTTCCAATGAACAAATAGTAATACCGTGTTCCAAGATGACAAATTTTTTTATGACTTATTGCACTTCACCCCTCGGAAAATCTCAAAATGTGCACTTTTCTCCCTAAAATATTTAATATACAATTGTGCCTTCCCAAACTAGTAAATAGTGCTGCACATTATCCCCTAGTCAACTATATTGTGGGAGGTAATGTGCAACACTATTTACTAGTTTTTGTGGGGCACGACTGTATATTAAATATTTTAGGGGGAAAAATCCAAAATCTGAATTTTTCTGGAGGACGAAGTGCAATAAGTCCTTTTTTTAATAAAATACTCAATATCTCGCATTAAAGAGGACAAAGATTCGAATAATTTGCAAAGCATAACATGAAAAAGGTTCATTTATGTGCAATTAATAAAAGAACTCAGTTTGAATAATCCAATTATTTATCGCACCACTAGCTAGGGCCTAGGGATGTAATCAGGTCATACATGGAAAAAAGTTTTTAGTCCCAACTCAAAACATATGTCTTATGCTCAAGCTCAGCTCGATAAGCTTTGAAGCTCAAGCTCAATTTGATTAAACTCGAGATTTTTTATTTGTTTAGATTACATGTCCGTCTCACTTTTTTTCTTAAACGAGACATAATAATGGGGATTATGAGAAATCTTGAAATTTGTTAAGAACAAAATTTAGATTTTAAAATAAACGTCTTCTTACTTTTTAAGATATTTATTTTCTGTTAATATCATACTCTGTTATGGAGATTTTATTTATACGATATTTAAAATTCCATAAAGAGGCTGAAGATTTGAGTTATCCTTAAAGGAGCATAATTTGAAAAAGTTTCATTTACGAGCAATTAATAATAGAATTCAGTTTGAGTAATCCAAATATTTATTACGGTACTATCTAGGATTTTTAAGAATATAACTAGACAAAATACATATATATGTATTATAATAACAATAATAATAATTAATTAGTATAACACAGTCGATGTGCGTGCTTAAATTTTTTATTAAATGAAATTAAAAATATTTATTTATGTTAAAGGGCATCAATTTTTCTTTTTTCACAAGTATTTTTATTTGAATTTATTATACAAAATAGCGTGATTAAAAATAAATTTATAGGCAATAAAGTTGGAAAGAAGAAATTGTAATTGAAGACAAAAATAAAAGAGAAAAAAAAATATTAAAAGAGTTAAGTATAAAAAATTACTTTACATTATCTTGAAAACTCCCTTGTAATTTTTTTTTTTAAATGGGATTAATTTTGCCAGCTCATTCGAAAATACATCAAAATAACTATAAAAGGGCTTTATACTTTACATATAGTATAGATGATGATGATGATGATGATGATGATGATATAAAAGTTACATAAACCAAAATTAAAACGAGTGTTAAGAAACACGACAAAAATATTCAAAGTTAAACGTTTGCCATGTTTTTTTATTGCAAATTTCAGGTTAATTAGATAAATTTTTATCATTACTAGTTGCTCATATTTAATTTATTCTTTTTTTCTCAATCGAGAATAAACATATTTTAACCTGAAAATGTTTCATCGTTCAATCTTACATGACAAATTTTTTAATTAAAAAACACATCTCTAACCCACATGCTTCTTCATTTTATCTCCCTGTTTCTACTCAAAGGCTCAAATTTTTTATCCATTTATATCAATTTTAAAGACTTTATAAATATTAACTAGAAAAAAAAAATTAATTATAACTTCTTTCCATAGATAATATTATGATTAGATACAACACATAAATAAAAATAAAGTATTTGCAAATAGAGAAACTCGAACACAAAGACATGTTCGTTACCTATGATGTTCAAATACGGATACAAAGACACGAATACAATACGATACGAATACAGCATTATGGATTTTTCAAAAATTTTAAGAAACAACACGTTAGGAATACGACTACGTATATAAATATATATATGTATATTTTATGTACAAACCTACATGTATGATAAACAATAAATATAAAAAATTAAATGCCAATATCAATAAGCAAAATAGATTATAATAAATACATTATATTAGCCAAGTTCATAATTTTTTGAATCATAGTTTCAACTCAAAAATAAAAATTAAATAACAAATTAATAGTTCGGCAAATTAAGAGCTACTGTCCGTTTTTTAATATATGTTCAATTAATTTTTCACTAGACACACTTAAAATCTTGTCAAACATGTCCTTATTTATGTCTGGAATCATGTTAGACACGTCTTTATTTATGTCCAATACGGTATCCTTATTTTCTTTTATTTTTTTATATGTGGCATTTCGGACATGTATCACATGAATGTTCGAGGAGTATCGATGTCCTATAAGTATTGAATACTGTATTTTGTAATTTTCAAAAGTATCCGTGCATTATAGTTCCTTACTCAAGTTCACAACAAAAACAAAAGAATATTTCATTATCCATTTTTTATTTACTATTATTCTTATAATTATGTAGTATATTTCATTATTTGAACTATAAATCTCTTAACTTTTATAGAATTTAATGATTATAGTAAACTAAAAAAAAAAAAAAAAAAAGCTTCAATCGTCCTTGATTAATTTATCCAATAATAGGATTTCCTCAAATTTGCAAACTCTGCAAGAGTATTAATTTTCCAAATATCATTTTAAAAAATTAAATTGATTAATATTTTATTAACTATACTATATGCAAAAATATGAACAATAATTATTTGGATACATTTTAAAATCTTTCTTGAAGAAAACACTCGTGAAATGGGCAATTGATCATTGGAGAAACGGCTTCATTTATTTCATCGTATCACTATTCTGAAAAAACGCTTCTGTGATCTTAAAAAAACCTGTGAAATGGAACGAAATCAAAAGGGTTTAATGGCGGAAGAAATGAAGAGGAGGGCAGTGAGGTTTCCTGAGCCACATTGTCGCCGGCCTATCGTGGTGGACTTTCCCAATGGATAGTTCGTCTCTTTGGTTGTTATGATGATATTCATCAACTCGCTTGAGATTTTGGTCCAGAAGGAATTTTCTGTTTCGATTTTCTAGCTTATCTATTTAATATTCATGAAGTATTGCTCCAAGAAATGATGGATCTCGAGCTGAGGTAAAATTGGTGAAGATTGATTATTATTTATACTTTATAAATTAGATTTGATGGTGAATTGCTTTGTGATTATGATCGGCCTTTGGAATTGATTAATGGATTTACATTATCTTGTGTAAATTGTTTGTTTCTATTTTTAGTATATATAGATTTGGATGGTAATTATTGGTAATTGTACATGCCAAGTATGCAGTATGGCTTTTCTTTGTTATTACCTTTTGTTTGGCTGGGGGAGAAGGGGGTTTATATGAGGTCTATCGTTAATTGATTTCTGTCCGTTTGTAGAGGGAGAGTGAGGGGGCTGAGACGTATTATATATATTCATGGCTTTGTAGGTTCTTACATTTATTCCCTCTTTTTTTTCTCTCCTTTTCTTTGTTCATCTTCCTTTTAGGGAAACAAGGGGATGATATGGGGAACCCCGTATATTTACTAATCTTATTATCCCTTTTTGTCATTATTAATGACATCCCAATTGTGGACTCGAAAGAGAGTCAGGTATGTATGATATAAAAGGATGTAAAACGAGCATTTGTTTTACGTCTAAAAAGTTGATTGTTTATTGTGAATTCTTTTTGCAGATTTACATTGTTTATTTGGGGGATAAGCCCCACAATGATCATGACCGCATCGCAGAGTCACATCATGAAATGCTTGCCGATGTTGTTGGGAGGTATGAAATTTAATACAAATGTCCCACGATTTTTGGTTTGTGTTTTTGCAGGTATAGGAACATAGTTTTCAGATAGTCGGCTTACATGAAAAAGTCAACATGCAGCAAGGAAGAAACCAAAAGGTTAATGGTGTACAATTACAAGCACAGTTTCTCCGGTTTTGCAGCAAAACTCACAGAGGCTCAAGCAAAGAAGTTGGCTGGTTTGTACAACAACATATGTGTTTTGTTAAATGCGGCTAAATGCAACTTCGAAAACCAAATCCAAGGTGTATGTAGTCTGCTGATATATGTTCTTTCTTGTACCTACCAGAGATACCAGGGGTGCTTCGAGTATTACCAGATGGACGTCACAAGTTGCATAATACCAGGAGCTGGAGTTCGTTGGGCCTATCTCATGATGGTGCCCCTGACAATTTACTTCATCAAACGCACATGGGTGATGGAATTATCATTGGTGTTGTTGATTCAGGTTCCTCTTCGTCATCTTTATCTTTCTCTTTAAGCCTTGCTTATTTCATAAAGAACTTAATGTTTCTCACAAAATATAGCTAATTTCTGTGCAGGTATTTGGCCAGATTCGAAGGCCTTCAATGATGAAGGACTTGGTCCTGTCCCTACCCGCTGGAAAGGTGTCTGCAAGTCTGATGGTTTGTTCGATGCCTCCAAGCATTGCAATAAGAAAATCATAGGAGCTCGTTGGTACATCAAGGGGTATTTACATGAGACTGGGATAAACATGTCTCAATTTAATGAAACAATAGAAGGAACCCCATCACCAATTGACATCGGTGGACATGGTACTCATGTAGCCAGCACGGCTGCTGGCTCTTTTGTGAGTAATGTTAGCTATTATGGCCTCAACATGGGGACATTCAGAGGTGGTGCACCCCGGGCTCGGCTAGCTATTTACAAGGCATGCTGGGATGCACCCAAGGAACTCTGTTCGAGTTCTGATATTCTAGCAGCAATGGATGATGCTGTGCGTGATGGAGTTGATGTTTTATCAGTGTCGTTAGGGGGCTCATTCCCTCATTTACCGGAAGTTTCGCCGGATAATGCCATTGCAATTGGCTCGTTCCATGCCGTTGCACATGGCATCCCTGTGGTTTCTTCAGCTGGGAATGATGGCCCAACGACTTCCTCTACCGAGGAAGTAGCACCTTGGATGATATCTGTCGCTGCTAGTACTCTGGATAGAGCATTTCCTACTCCTATCACACTTGGGAATAATAAAACAATAATGGTATGTCAAAAAGATCAATACTTTCATGGTCTTTGCAAAATGTAAGTTGTTATGCTTTCTAAGATGCATTATCATACATTAGAAATATATACACAAGGCAATTGACCCCTTGGTGAAGATTATTACAAACTTGACTGGAGTTTTCTGACAGAGAAAGAGACGGGACTAAGAAATAGCAAGCACAGAAGAAATGTTTATTTATTGTTAAAAACTTGCTTCAATTCATTCCTTAATTGCCTATTTTGTTGTGTCTTATGCAACGGACACTGTTTACATGGCTGCAGGGTCGTGGGTTGATCATCGGGAAGAGGGTTGGTTTTACAGAGTTGGTTCAAGAGGATCTCCCTAAAAGGTAACTTCAAGTGCCGTATTGCAGCTTAATCGTTCCAAGTTTTGTCACATTGCTCCATGGCATATTTTGATTATTCCTTTTGTGATTTCTCATTTTTAGGCTATCGGAGGAAGAACTGAAAAGAGAACCTATACCGGAAGTCAAGGGAAAAGTGGTTCTCTCTTTTTTTAAGGATGCTTTTGAACACGCTACGGCTGCCATGCAAGTGGCTATAGCAGGTGGTCTTGCATTGATAGTAGTAAGGCCCCTTGATGATGGTGATCTATATGTCTACAGTGATTCAATACCACACCCTGTTATAAAGATCCCAATTGTTGAAATTGATTTTGAGGCTGGAAATGAAATACTCGAGTACCTGGAGAAGAGGTACTTTTTTTATGCATCATTTTATCGTGTTGAGGCAATAACAATAACATCTCTTTTTCTGAGCTCTGTTTCCATAACTGTGTAGTCATCAAGCCACTGTAATGATTGGACCCTCAAGCGTTCTGGTGGGAAAGCCACTGACGCCTAAGATTGCTGGCTTCTCATCAAGAGGACCTAATGCTTTGGCCCCAGAGATTCTCAAGGTACAATTTCATTTCACATCTGTTTGTATGGAGTTAATCTTTCTATATAAGGTGAAATTTGAGCCTTTGCAATTATCAACTGTTGTTGTTCATATGCTGCTACACATATCAATCAATGTTAGTTGGACTTAATGGGGAGCCTTACATTAAACCCAAGAAGACTTTTTGGCTTCGCTCCTTAATTCTTCCCCTCTCTGGCTCAGTCAAATTCTTGAATGAGTTTCCTTGGACCATATAATTTCATCACAACACTGGTTAAAGGCACTTACTTTTGCTAACCTAGTATACTTTTATCCTTTAGGCGAGAGAGAATTTTCGAATGATCCAATCAAAATGTGTAAACGGAATATACCTTGTAATTCAACCCAATACATGAGACATTTTGTTGTCCATTCGGACCATGTCTATATGCAGATGATCTGCCATCTACTTGTCAACATCAGTGTCGCATCTTTGATCACGTTTACAACTCCAAGCCATTCTACCCTTCCTCATTAACTCAAATTCTAGCGAATCAATGACCATAAGCCACTCATTTGCCAATCTCCTTCATTGTCTGAACCAGCCTGATATAGCAGCACCTGGAGCGAGTATACTTGCTGCTGTTCCTCCTGAATTCAATTCAAACGACAATGGGTTTGCTTTCATGTCCGGGACATCCATGGCTGCCCCTCACATTAGTGGCATCATAGCACTCCTCAGATCTTTACATCCTCACTGGTCTCCTGCAGCCATAAAATCTGCACTTGTGACAACAGGTTCATAGGTCCACTCCCCATATTATCAAACAACTTTTCCTCTACTTCATTCACTTGCCCCATATGCATATTTCTCTTTTCTCGCTGCAGCCTGGAATGAAGACACATACAAGACTCCAATCTTTGCCGAAGGCTCCCCAGCAAAAGTAGCAGACCCCTTTGACTACGGTGGTGGAATCGTAAACCCAAATGGAGCAGGATATCCAGGTTTGGTTTATGATATGAACAAAGAAGACTACTTGAACTATCTTTGTTCGCAAGATTATAGTACCGCTGAGATCTACAACGCCACAAAAGAAACTCCTTCATACAACACTACAGCCGAACAATTAATCTGCCAGAACCGAAATATCTCCCTTTTGGATCTCAACTTACCGTCCATCACCATACCGCACCTCAAGAAATCTGCTACTGCCAAAAGACGAGTCACAAATGTAGGACCAAGCAATTCTGTGTACACAGCTAGGATTAAATCTCCAGTTGGTATGAAAGTTTCGGTTTCGCCAGATGTCCTGGAGTTTGACTCGAACACGACGATGATTGATTTTGCTGTGACAGTTACTGCAGAAGAGTGTATAAATACTGGATTTGTGTTTGGGAGTTTGACTTGGAGTGATGGCAAGCATTCTGTTAGAAGCCCCATATCTGTGAGAGCAACTCTGTATGATTTGCATTAATGATGGACTCAAAATGTGTTGCAATGTATTGTTTACTTCTCATTTGTGATGGCAACATGGATGAACCTTTTCCTTTTTCATTGGTGCGACATGTATGAACTTATTGATCTTGGGACATATATGAGATAAGAATAAACTTACTTGATCTTGGGAGATAAATATATTGAAGGTTTAAAAACCAAACTACCGAGACTATATTTTGAAATTACAAATATTACTTAGACTAAGGCGGGGTTGTTAAAAATTCTGTAAGGGGACTAACAACTGGTGAAATAGGCCGAGGCTAATATTGTGATTTCAAAGTATGCAAGGGGTTTGCCGAGGCTAATATTGTGATTTCAAAATATGTGAGGGGTCCTCTTATATGTGGCCCAAATCCCAAATGGCAGGATGTTTTAGTAATTAACCCTAGATTAAAATATGAAACAAAAAGCTCTCACGTAACTGGATAAAAAGCTTCACAAGTAACAAAAATACCACAAGTCATTTGGACACTTGTGTCAACCATTGTCCATATCTTGAGTTGGAATGGCGTAATGTGATGGGATCAACCAATCAACAATATTTAATTCTCTTACTTGAAAGGGACATATATCTAACCATATTTCATTTCTACTCATACAATGATTATCTTTCCAAAGGTTTTCTATTAAAATAAACAATAATGTCAAATGCGCATGTGGATAAAGAATAGCCCTTCTATTTGTTGGATACGAGGATGAGTGGGGTCAAGGAAAAAACTTTCAAGTGATGATTTCCAGACTTCTGCTGCTTTAAGACACAAACAGAAGAGAAAGCTACTTTTCATAAGCAAATATAACAAAGATTCAAATCACCCCTTTCTACGTTCTTAACAATCTAAGACAGCTAAAAAGCGAGAATATAGAAAAACCAGTTATACCTGCTTTTCCCTCCTGTGCTCATAGTTCATGCCCACAGCAAAAGAAGGAACTCAAATCAAGATTTGTTTTTCTGGGTTCTGACTTGCAGGTAATATGGATTGATCAGATGCTATGGGGTAAAATCTTGATTTTTTCTTTATTTTTTCTGTCTTTTTTATTGGCACTTTTTCTTTCGTGTTCTGCCTTGATCGTTGATAGCATTATGCTTGTATGCAAATCTGGCACTTCTGAAAGTCAAAACTCTCTTATCACTCTCTGGTCAAAACTCTCTTATCACTCTCTGTTACATACATGTACATATGGGGGCGGGGAGAGAGAGAGGGAGAGTATTCTGTTTTTCAAACGATTCATAGAATTGATTGCATGTTTTATCAGCTGTGGTTTTGTTTCTTGATTCTCGGTCACTACAAGAAATTTGAGAAATTATTGCAGGTAAAAATTGATGTTAACAGAAAATACTGCTGATAGAAAGTTGTTAAATACGCCTTTAACCAAGGCAATTGTGCATAATTTTAGTGAAAGTTTGCAAAAAATCCACCATGACATATAGTAGTGATAGGTGTTTTCACTTCAATGTGGACAGAAAAAAAAAAAAAAATGTTTTCATTGCGTTAATTTTGGGCAATTGGCTATTACTTCCACCACAGTTATAAAATTTGGATTATTGATTGCTATTTCTTTTAATATTTGAGTTGCCAAAATTCAATTATTTTGTGGTGTATCTATGACAATTGCACGGCTGAGAAGCTTATTGTTCTAAGCAAATGCTTTGGCTATGGTGATAGTTGCTGCACTTTCGTGCAAGGTAGTTATTCTGTTAAAATTTTGCTACCTTTATCTTGTTGAAGTCGATAGAATGTATGACAAAAATAGTTCTTATTATATCATAATTTTCCTGTTTTGCTCGATTGGAACATAATCTCATTTGGGTTTAAATAGGCGGCTGAACCATAGAATCTAACCAGCAAGAATGGACTCAAATTTTGCTGCCTGCATGTTGATTGTCTTCTTTCTCATTATATACGGCACATCCTATCAGTACCGTGGAATTGGGATCTCTGCAAATCAGACAGCATGGTTGTATGTAAACGTTTCTGCAGATCCTGTGAGAAAGATATCTCAGACAATGTTTGGAATATCATTTGAGGTCAGTTTGCACGCGCGTCATGTTGAGATTATGTTGTGTCCTGTGTGATCCGAGTATGATCCCTTGGACTACAAGAAATCGTGACATTCTTGTCAGTCGGTGCTGTCCATGGGATCAGACTCGAATATCCATCCACACCTTCAATGCATAAGAAACAGTTAGGATCACCGGATGGGTCTAGCAAAAACCCATCATTGCCTGAAAATGATAAAATATGGAGAGTAAATGACAATAAATGTAACAATAGGCCTGATCCGAATCTCAATCCAGTAAAGACACGGATCCTCTATTCATAAAAGTCTTTTGCGACATCCTATGGTACAACGATCATCCTTTTTGTTCCAAATAATTTATCATATTGAATCATAATAATCCATTATTTTTTGCAGGAGATAAATCATTCTGGGGCGGGAGGACTGTGGGCAGAGCTAGTCAGCAACAGAGGTTAGTAGAAACACTTCATTAAAATTTATAAGTTAAGATTCTAGTTTCTAAATAAAGATTATATTTCCAGGCTTCGAAGCTGGAGGCCAGAATACACCATCAAATATTGGTCCTTGGACCGTTGTTGGCGATGAATCATCGATATTTGTATCGACAGATCGTTCGTCCTGCTTCGAAAGAAATAAAATCGCGCTTCAAATGGAGGTTTTGTGTGATACTGATGGTGACAATATCTGTCCAGCAGGAGGAGTTGGAGTTTACAACCCGGGATTCTGGGGTATGGTAAGAAAGTATTTTCGAGTTCTCGATATTTCTATATAGCCTTTCCTTTCGACGCTTTGCATGATATTTCTAACTCATTAGTCGAAAAACATACGTCTGTCTCATCATATTTCTTGTTGTCTGACGCTATAGCCTTTTCTTGCAGAATATTGAACAAGGAGAGACCTATAAAGTGACCCTTTATATTCGTTCTTTGGAACCAATCGAAATGTCTGTATCATTTATCAGTTCAAATGGACTACAGACACTAGCTACAGCTGATATAGTGTGAGAATGCTTCAGAGTAACTTCAGTCTAGATGTTATGAAAACTATTGGTTGCAGTTATGTCTTCATTTATAACTTAAAGAGTTTCTCATGCAGAGATGATGATTTTACAAACTGGACAAAGAAGGAGATTCTGTTGGAAGCAAATGGGACAGATCCTAATTCAAGATTACAGTTGACAACAAGAAAGAAGTGTACAGTATGGCTTGATCAAGTATCAGCAATGCCTTTAAGCACACACGAGGTATGTAAATTGATGTTGCGTTCTAGTAGGAAAATGCAGTTTGTCTAACTGAAATCTTCGACATACCTCTTCTCAAAGGGACATGGATTTCGACACGATCTTTTCAACATGCTTGCTGATTTGAAGCCAGGATTTATCAGATTTCCAGGTACTTTCTTAGAGCAATAGATTTCTAACTTGAAATTTTTCCTAGAATTCAACTTGGAGTTGGTGGATCATATTCGAAAGTTGGTCATTACTGTTTCTCTTTGGGATAGTTACCTCAACAACCCTTTAGCTTTCGCTTAAATACAAAAACAACCATGTGATCTGGGAAACCACAGTAACACTTTCCTACTGAAAGTTCATTTGATGGAAAACTTAAACAAAGCATACGTAACCTGACAATTAGACCTCATGAAATTGAAATATTACAAGTGCACCCCCAATTAATCTAATGGTGGAAGGTGTTATTGTAATTTCCCAGACCACAAGGGCTGTTTCTGTGACTAGGCCAAACCTCAAAGAACATAGAGGTAATAATACCTTTCTTTCATTCCAATTGTCTGCCAGAGAATTAAGGAACTCCTAACTAAGAATTCACCTGATATTTTTCTTAAAAGGTGGATCCTTTGTGGAAGGAGACTGGCTAGTGAATGCATTCAGATGGAAAGAAACGATAGGGCCGTGGGAAGAGAGACCAGGCCATTTTGGAGACGTTTGGAAATATTGGACTGATGATGGACTTGGTTATTTTGAGTACCTTCAAGTAAGATATGGCTCTTTCTTAGCTTTTAAGCATCATATAGGCACACATGATGAGCTTATGGGTTACTCTTGTTTCATATGTATCTTATTGTTGTAATTTCTGCAGCTTGCAGAGGATTTAGGTGCATTGCCCATTTGGGTCTTCAATGGCGGTATTAATAGTTCACTTTCAGCAACTTGGTTCTTCAACTCCAATACGTGTTTCATCGTCTATTCTACTTTACGGATATTTTCTAAGTGTATTAATAATCCATGAAGGTTAATTACCAAAAACCCAAAACTCCTTATGTCTTTTGATATTATTGATACCCTCGACGTTTGCATCCATCTTCCAGATTTCACGAATGCTGTTACATAAATTTTGATGGATCCATCTTCTAGATTTCACCAATGCTGTTACATAAATTTTAACGGATCTACCATAACCACGAGAGGGTATTTGTAAGTCTGAAATAGTGGAGTTCGGAGTTTGGAGTTCTTGTTAAATAGGCAAACCTCAAGGGAGTTTTGGTAATTAACCTTAATTTCTCATAAAAAGGGAAGTGCATTCATTAAATGAAATAAAACCTGAAACATGTAATACAGTGGAGGATCCAAAATGACACTTCAATTACAAGTTGGCTCCAACATTTCCATCACTGACGATGTTTCTTCTATCTCTTTTTCTCTGTAGGAATCAGTCATAATGATCAAGTTGATACATTGCTCATTTCACCTTTCGTGCAAGTATGTCTTTGCATTCATACAGATAATGGTGGTCATATAAATTCATCTAAACACATGGAAAAATTCATGTTATGGTAAGAACTAAAAGTTAACTATTTTAACATCATTCTCAACTTTGGGTGTTCGTTGCTGCTATTTCAGGACATTCTTGATGCCATAGAGTTTGCTAGGGGAAACACCAGTTCAACTTGGGGTTCAATTCGAGCTGCCATGGGCCATCCAGACCCTTTTGATTTGCAGTATGTTGCTGTTGGGAATCAAGACTGTGGAAAAAAGAATTATCGTGGTATTTATTTGTAGTAAACATATACTTCAGTTTGAACATCCTTTTTCTTTCATAGTATACGAATATTATGCCCTCAGAGAAACATTACCCACCTGAACTGACTTATTTTATCATAAATATCAGGGAATTATATGAAGTTTTACACTGCTATAAAAGAAGCCTACCCAGATATGAAGATTATCACAAATTGTGATGGATCTGCCCAAACATTGGATCATCCCGCAGATTTATATGATTTCCATGTAAGAACTTAGAATTTCAACTGCAACAACTGAATTTCTGTCTTAATATTTTTTTCATCCTCTAATGTGGTATGTTTCTGTGGAAAGGTTTACACGAATGCGAAATCTATGTTTTCGATGAATCACAACTTTGATCACACCTCAAGAAGTGGTCCAAAGGTATTTCTTTTAAGGTTTTCTTGATTGGTTTCATGATTTTCTCTCCTCTGTAATGATTCTTCTTACTTGTGCTGTGGATAATATTTCAGGCTTTTGTGAGTGAGTATGATGTGAATGGGAATGATGCTGGCAAGGGAAGTCTTTTAAAAGCACTCGCTGAAGCTGGGTTCCTTCTAGGACTTGAGAGAAATAGGTATTTAATTGCTTTTTCGAAGGGAAATATCAATTAATCACTTTTTTGGTTATGTATGACACAGTGGCATTTTGGTTATTCTTACCAAAGAAAATATTTGTGTTCATTATTGGGCATAAAGTTTAATCTTAGGTTGGAAATTCTTCTAGTCAAATTAATCAAATTGTTTTTGGATAAAACCCGATGACTTGAACTTGAACTGAGGGTTAAGGTAGCTGGGACCGTGAAAATCCTCTAACGCTCAAGTTAGTAAGGGACAAGAAGACAACAAATTCTGATGGGCTATGGAGAATAAATGTAGTAAATATAACAGCATGCCTGTAAATACGTAATAGTTTCAACTATATATAAAATATTCAAAATGTTGTATCTAAGGGTACGTGGCTTAATCCCTAATTGTGGACTAGTTAGGGTCACGACGAGAACAATACTTTTTGAAGCCTCACTTAATTGTTTGTTTTGCAGTGATGTGGTTGAAATGGCAAGCAATGCTCCTCTATTTGTAAATGCCAACGATAGAAGGTAAGTTTATCCAATCTTTCACCCCAAAATACTTATCTCTATATCGAGTTTTCCTCAAACAAAGAGTCGTTCTGCCTTTTAGGTTCAACGCAGATGCAATAGTTTTCGATTCTTCAAAGGTCTATGGTACTCCTAGTTACTGGATGCAGCATTTCTTCAAAGAATCAAATGGCGCTACTCTTCTTAGTTCCAAACTACAAACTAATTCTTCAAGTTCTCTCATCGCATCTGCCGTTTCTTGGAAAAATCCAGAGGACAATAAAAGTTATTTGAGGATAAAGGTTTGAGTATCTCTATACACATATCTAAGTTCTCTATATGTTTCTGCTGTTGTCCATCAACCTAAGGATTCAAGAAAACTAATTCTGGGATTCCAGAAAAACTAATTTCGGCCAATAAACACATTTTCTTGTATTTTTTCTTGTATTTTTTGCTCAGATTGTGAACTTTGGGGGCAACATAATAAGTCTCAAGGTTTCGATTGACGGGCTGGACAGAAAGTCTATCGATGCATCAGGGTCTACAATCACTACACTGACATCTACGAATGTAAAGGATGAAAATTCTTTCAATGAGCCAAAGAAGGTAAGTCGCATCTAACAGTTCCAACTCATTTGTACTATTATCATAATCATACCGATAAGATGCATAATCATGTGTGCGCATACATAAGTCGATGTCTATTGTAAATATGGATGTAATATTAGGACAAATGAGAAGATTAACTAGATAGTGTTCTATGATTCTATAAAGCAAAAGGTAAATTTGGTGAGGTTAACAACCAATATTCATCTTGTTTATGCAGGTGGCCCCCATTACAAGTCCACTTGTGAATGCCAGCAACAAAATGAATGTTATACTACCTCCATATTCTTTAACTTCAATTGACTTGCTGAGAAAATTGAACGTTATCCAGGTTGCGGGATCTACTGCCCTCCATACTTCACAGTAATTCATGTATCATTCAGTATAGTAATTATATGTACTTGTTTGAAGATTATCAATAATAATGATAACTTAATCTCTTGCTAACTGAAACATTTCCTCCTATTCTTCCTGCCCTCTCTCGCAGCCTGCAGCAAGTACAATGAATAGTACTATCTTAGAAATTAAGTAATTGGCTATAAAAGGAAAGGGGGGAAAAATAAAAATAAAAAGAAAAAAGAAAAGAAAAAAATCAGTCCAGATTGTTTATTTCACTAGGTGTTCGGTTTGCTTCTCCACTTCCTGATGCATACAAAGGTATTAAATATTTTCTCATAAAAACACTGAGTTGTGGGTCGAATGTATTTGCCATTTACATGTAAAATTGAAATGGAGATACAATAGAGAATCCGGCGTGCATCAAGTTAGGAAAATATATGCCTTTTGGTAAAACTTGAATCTAGCTTCTTATGATTGCACAGTCAATATCACTCTATAAATCAGAGGTAATCTCATGTTTCAAAAGCACTTGATAAGCAGTAAGATTCCAGTCATTTTCAACACTTTCTTGACTCAAAAATGAATTGTAATAACACTGTAAGGAAACGAGTCAGGACAAAACCTGAAAGATACCATGAGGTAAAGTTTACACATTCTTGTTCTTCTTGAGCTTTGAAGGCGGCCATCGTCCCTTCTTCCTCAAATGGCGCTTCATCACAAGCCTCTTTCTCCTTAGCCTAATTTTCTTTGCCACTTTCATTCTCATCTTCTGCTCAAGCTTCAGTTGAAGCTTGGATTCCAATAGGAGATTCTCAACCAGTACGTTTTCCTCAGCCCCATCTGATGGAGGAGTTGGCATCTCGCTTTTTCCATCGACATCAGCAGATGATGCCTTAACTAATACTGCACCTCTTTTATTGAGAATAAAAGGTGCTCGCACCGTGGTTCCAACGTACAATTTCGGCTGCCGAGCAATGGAGTCGTTGCTCAACCTGAATACTAATAACAAAAGAATGACGGCTACCAAACTCAGAGAGGCTAATAACAATTCTTGACGAATGAGGATTACAATTTTTGAACCACAATATCTTCCGTATACAAACCCTTAACTGTTTCAAAATCTCACAACATATGGCAACTCAAATTTCTCCTGTAGATTGTAAACTAGATTTGGACAATTCCGACACCACCGGAATAAGATTTGCATGCAACATCAAAATACATACCCATAATCCATTGCAGGCCATGTGTTTTATGAAATACCTTAAACACAGTACTGTGCCTAAAGGGGCTCTCAGATAGACATACAAGCACAACATAGATACCCACACTTCACTATTTACACACGCGCTGGAACTCCAAGATTCAGAAGAAGAGAACAGAATAAAAAAGTTCAATTATACCAGCAAAGTTATAATTTTTTCATCAAATACTTCCACGACAAATGCATACCGATTGCACGCGAGCGCCCAGCTATCCACTATACCAATGAGGAACAAAAATTCTAGAAATCTTAAACAAAAAAGCACAAGCTGTGAAGGCAATGGTATTTCGATTACAACAACTATGCTAATTATCAACTGTATTCAGAAATCAAGATTGAGAATTGCAGAATATAGCAAGAAACGAGGAAGCAGCATATATAACTTAGACTTACACTTGCATGGGGCAGTAGTAACTGCATAAGTTGAGGATGGGGATTGAGAAAGAGAAGGGAGACAAGTTAAGTTGAAGAGGAGAGCCATCTCTCCCCCTTCCCTGCTTTTGCTTTGCCAAGGTTGGATAAGCCTTTCAACAGACCGCTAGCTCTTTCAATGGAGGAGTTATGATAATATTACCCTGCGATAGGGGAGAAGAGTTTATTTTCCTCTTTTTTTCTTTCTTTCTTTTTTTTTTTTTTTTTTTACTCTAAATAAAAACGAAAACTTTTTCTTTATATTTTTCATATTTTCTTTTCTTACGGGTCAGTAGGAACAAATAATAAATAAGGTCTTGCTTGGAAATCCAATCTCAATTTCTCATTATTCAAATCTTAAATGAGTGAATTCATCACACACACACACACACAAAACAAACAAATCTTAAATGAGTGCTGTTGTAATCATTTTTTGGATATATGTATATTAAACAATGAACAACATGGAGTTTATTTTATGGTTACGTTGTGCAAAGTTTATTTTACGTTTTTAAATGAATCAAGAAAATAGCATAACCGTGCTTGACCTGGCTCAAGTTAAATGGAGCTCTTTGAAGTTTGAACTTGACAATTTGAGTTTATTGCAAATTGATTATGAATTGTATGTATTTAATTTAACTATTTAAATTTGTTGCTCGCAATCCTAAACATAAATCTACTCTCATTTATATAAAATTACTAAATGTTAATATATATATATATATATCTGTGCATATATCCTTTGTTAATTTTGTAAAAGTAACAGAGTAAAATTATATTTACCATTTTATTAAACTTTTTCAGCCTGAGTTCAATTGAGTTCGAATTTTCATTGAACCAAGCTCTCCAAACTTGAGCCTTTTTCTCCTCCTTT
>JACFYI010003637.1:7947-33285 GCA_014898755.1 Handroanthus guayacan | reverse complement strand
AACTCACGGATGAGAATAACCATAACTTCCTTGGTATAGTAGCTAGCATATATGGCATCCATGAGTGGTATGATAAAACCAATAGCCTTTAAGAATGCAGCCAAGACTTTCCCACGGTGAGATCTGATACCCTTCCACAAGGGCTTCAACACTGAGTCAAAGCTTTCGATACCATATGGGGCAGCAGCCTCAGCAAGAGCAGCCAAAGACAGAGCCATGATCGTTCTGACTTTCTGGTTTTCATCATTAAGAGTGACCTCAAGTGTGGAAGAACAGCACACCCAATTAAAATTGCAATCTGCTGCACAATCTTGATACCTATGTGACGAGCTTGCCAAGATTTCTTGCTCTGACACACAGCTTTCAAGAATGGCAGTAAAGCAGGAATCCCAAGGGCAGAGGCAACAACGCTGAAAGCGCTTGCAGTGGTGTTTCTAACATACTCATCTATGTTATCAATGTCTGGTCGCATTGCAGCAATCATAGTGGCTAATCCTCCTGCCTTGCTGAGATTTGAGATGATTTCTCTACCTTCTACACGTGCATAATAGTCTTCATCAATCAAGAGAAGCTCAATAACGACCAAAATTTTATGCACATAGGGACGAACCAGCTCATCCAACTTATAAAGCACCCTATCAATTACTTTCACTAACAAGTGTCTCTCCTGGTCTTCCAAGGCTGCATAAGCAATGGAAGAATGCGGTTAAACGACGGCCCAGCACCAAATTCCCTTGCCTTATCTGTGAGTTGTCTTCCTTTAGACAAAGCGGCACTGCCTTCATTTTTTTATAGCGAATGTGCAAGGTTCGAGTCACATTGATCGTGTATGAGTGTTTGTCGACTGCATGGTATCATTGGATGTAAATTTTGCTTTCCTAAAACTTGTTGCCATATCTTATAATCTTATGCATTCAAATCAAACATTCGTTAAAACTATTATTTGCATATTCTTAGTTTGACAAATAAAGGAAACTTTCAATCAAAAATAACCAAATTTGTGGGAAAGGTTTAAGAGATTAATCGGAGTTTTCTTAACTTTCCTTAAGTTTAGAAAGAATACGGGAATTTTATGTTTTCATATGTCTTTTATTTAATATTTTGATCTTGTAAATTTTAGATAATTAATTATTATGTTTGTGATAATACTTTGCATTCAAAATATATTCATGCACTGAAAAAAGACCTTGTAATTTTTAATAGAATGCGAGTCATGTGTCCAATCCCAAGTAATGAGTGAGTTCAACCCGTCCCGATATCTTTTATGGAGTAATATAAATTTTTGATAGTTATGTCGTAATTATCTATCTATACTATATAAACTGCAATGGCCGAATATAATTACTTTGATAGTATATTTTAATGTGACATGTCTAAAATATACCTTAATATTAGTTTATCTTAACAATCACCATAATACAATAAAAAGTTATTAAATCACTAATTTATCTATTTATATTAATTTTTATATATTTAAATTAGATATATTAATCATATTCTAATAAATGAATGCACTAAATCAAATCTGTATTATACTTTAATAAATATATGAAATTTATATTAATTATGTTATGTACACCTATCGAATGTACAGTGAACACTAGTAATGATCAATTCTAATAAAGCTAGAATATTACTTTATTAAGAACTCTTTTTTTTGAATTTTTTTGGCCTTTTCATGAAAGAAAATAAAATGACCAAACTTATGCTAAGCTCTTGCCTCTCTTATTTCATCAAGATTCAATCTAAATTAGTTTTTAATATGATTATTTTGTCATAATTTTAAATTCAAATACAATTTGAATATTATTTTATTCAAACTAATTCTTTTCCCAAAAAAATAAATGAAGGAAAGAAAATAAAATGACCAATCTTCTAGTAATCTTTAATTTCTACAACCACATCAAGTTGAATCCAGATCAAATTTTTTACTTGAAATCCAACAAACAAGGCAAGAAGTATATCGACTTTATATTTCGTTAAGTAAGAACAAGTAAAATGCTTTCATAAAAGCTTTTTCTAAATTGAAAATGACATAATATTTTTTAGGAATTTCTTTTGTATAATCTTAATAAATCAATGTTCATTTATCTACTTAACAAGAAAGAAAAAGTCAATCAATTATGTTAATTCCTTCTAGCCTAGCTTCCTGGTCTATCGCTATACCACAAGACGTAAAAATCATGATGATTTGTATTCAGTATAACTGTTTAGAAATATATCTAAGGACTTTTAGTGAAATTATCTTAAAAATAACTTTTCACGGAAAGGTCAAATGAGGAGGAAATGAATAAGGAACATTATTTCCCTAGCATGTGATATTTCATAGAAAACCATTTATACGACAAATCAATGATGACCAAAAGTAAATACTCGATGGTTGAAAAAAAATAAATCTTAATATGATTAGAAGCATGGAGATTGCAATGACACCAAAAATGGCAAAATTACTAAAAGTGAAAATATTTTTCCTAAATAATTCATAAAAATACTTTTTTTCCCCAAAATATTTATCCTCTAACTTCTTTCATTAAAAAACTTATTTTTATAAAAAATTTATAATTCGCAAGATAAAATAAACTAAAACTTTAACTTCGTAAAGAGAATTTAATAAAGTAGGACAACATCACAACAATTTTTTTCTCAATTTTGAATTTAAAATCAAGTGAGACAATTTCTTGAAACATGTCAACTGGAATTCATTAATCATTAATTATATTATAAATAAATTAATTAATAAGAGTTTATTGCTTCACAAAAAATAAATTAAAACAAAATTTAATCTTCGTGAAGAAAATTTAATAAACTAGAACACCAGTACAAATTTTTATGAATTATAAATTTAAAATCAAGTGAGGTAATTTCTCGAAACATGTCCATTAAAATTTATTACTCATTAATTATGTTATAAATAAATTGTTTAATAAGAGTTTATTGCTTCACCAAAAAATAAACTATTTACTTTTCAGTTTCCACATTCCAACTTCAGCAATAGCTTTATTAAAAAAAAAAATAATAATTAAATAAATTATTTTTCTTATTAATATTTGTGAGAAACTTTTTATGGGAAAAGATGGCCGAGGGGGCGCAATATGCAATATCAATCTGATTTCGGGTTATCAATACCATATTTAACTTTTAAGGGAGTAAAACCACGAAGGGGGTGTATTTTGAGGGCGCAGTTTGTAAAGTACCAATAAAATAAATCTGACTAGAATTGAAATGACATAATCGCCCCTCTAGATCGTGTATATATGTTGCAACAACCCTAACTACGATATTTCCACTGCCACTCACTACCGGCGCCGCTCTGCCCTTTCCACCTCTCTTCGACTATACATGCACGGGAATACTGTATAGGCAGAGACATAAACTAGTAGAGAGATGGGTAACGAAGGAGATAAACCACGGGATCCGATTTTCAGAGATATTCGGAGGTATTACTGCGAGTACTGTGGGATCTGCCGATCGAAGAAAGCCCTAATCGCCTCTCACATCCTCAGCCACCACGCGGTATGTGTATTTATTTGCATAATTAGGTATTTTACGATGAAATTATGGGGTTGACGAGTTTTATATTGGAGGTAATAGACAGGAGTACCGTGAGCTGGAGTTTTAATTTCTGCTTGAATTTATGTTTTTTTTATTTATTAATTTTCTATGATGTTGAATCTTTTTTTGGATTGGTAAAAATTTAAGAGCTGGGTTTCGTGAATTGCAGGAGGAAGCGAAGGAAAAGGAGCGGAATGAAGAAAAAGGGCATGGGGATGGGGAGAAATTGAATACATGTGAAGAGTGCGGTGCGAGTTTCCGGAAGCCTGCTCATCTTAAGCAGCATATGCAAAGCCATTCCCTTGAGGTTAATTTTCTTACTGAGATTATTATGTAACTTTCTTTGTATAGCTGTAGGCTTAATGATCTATTAATACCAAACGTTTACATTAGGACTCCAATTTAGCTATAATGCCATCTGTGCCTTGACCATGCAACATCTTTTGGAAGGAATGACTATGACATAGTTTGCATCACGTATTGAATGAAAGGGTTAGACAAAGTTGCCGAGGCATCACACGGAAATTTGTATTTCGATCTGCAGACATCCTTTTCCATGGAATATCAGATGTAGTTATTCTCTGGTTTTACTCAGAATATGAGTATCACTACTTCATCTGAAGATTTTCATGGTCTGCTGCTAAGGATCTGACCTTCCAAATGATTTTGTTTAACATATCCAAATTTTGTTTCTTTTGCAAGCTTGTCTTTATCTGTGTTATCTTGTCTATTGAAACTATAAAATCTTGCAGATCAAATAAGGTGGAAAAACATTGTCATGATATATTGCTGGGCGTGAAGCATTGGATCCCAAATAAAGAACTCCAAAATGCGAGAGGCAGCAATTTACCTTGAATGGATTAGTACCAGGTGGGGGACTGCCTGGGAAGCTCCATCAGGTAAGCCTCTGTCACGCTTGTTATTCTCGGAGGTTTGAGGAATTTTTAGATTATGTACTGGACTAGGGCTCAAGTATTACCTGAAAGAGATGCTCTGCACAATTTCTTTTCTGATAGTATGTTTTTCTGTTACAGAGGCCTTTCAGATGTCCAGTGGATGACTGCCACTCCAGTTACAGAAGGAAGGATCACTTGACTAGACATATGCTTCAACATCAAGGGAAATTGTTTGAATGTCCTGTTGAGGACTGCAATCGCAGGTTTACAATTCAGGGTAATATGACCCGGCATGTGAAGGAGTTCCACGGAGAATTTGATTCTGCTAATGATAAGCATCCGAAGGAATATGTCTGTTCAGAACATGGGTGTGGGAAGGTGTTCAAGTATCCATCCAAGTTGCGTAAACACGAGGACTCTCATGGTAAGTTGTTTTGATTTTGATATTTTTCTTGTAAGCAAGTTATTTCTTGGTTTTCGATGGAATCTTATATTATTACTTCTTGTAGAAACATTATTTTTGTGATATATGTGCCTACTACTTGCTGACCCCTAGTGAAATTCTGGGTTGAATGCAGTCAAGTTGGAATCGGTAGAGGCATTCTGTGCAGAACCAGGCTGTATGAAATATTTCACTAATGAGCAGTGCCTCAAGGAGCATATTTGGTCTTATCATCAGCACGTGATCTGTGATAAATGCGGCACAAAGCAGCTAAAAAAGAACATTAAGCGCCACATTCGCATGCATGAAGCAGGGGTTTCCTCAGAGAGAATCAAGTGTAGTGTCGAGGGATGCTCACTGACATTTTCAACTGTAAGCTTCCTTCCATCCAACACCCATTTCCTTGTGTTTTCAACTTTCAGCGATCATCTTGTACAAAAACAAGTTCGTGGATGTTAAGCAAGTTTCGGATTTGTGGATTTACAAGTATCTATTTTCTACACATAGGACGATTTTTCAGTAGTGGCATTCCTCTTGTACAGGCATCAAATCTCAATCAGCATATCAAAGCTGTACACTTGGAACTTAAACCATTTACCTGCAGCATTCCTGGTTGTAACATGAAGTTTGCATTCAAACATGTTAGGGATAACCATGAACAATCTGGATGCCACGTTTATACAGTGGTGAGTTTTTACTCTCTCCAATCTTCCTCCTTGATCAGAAGTCACCCTTGGCATATCTAGAGGCTAGGGCATAATGTGTAACATGACTGATCTTCTGGATTATGGTCACTTCCATGCTCAGGGAGATTTTGTAGAGTCTGATGAGCAATTTAGGTCGAGGCCAAGAGGTGGCAGGAAAAGGAAGTGCCCAACTATTGAGACACTGATGCGGAAAAGGGTTGTTCCACCGAGTGAATCAGATATCGGCGTGGACGAGGTACATGATTATCCAACATGGCTACACTCTGCAGAGTCTGAGTAATCGAGTCTCTTGATAGGGGTAGAAGAATTGGTTGATTGATGTCAGTAGTCACTCCGTAAAACATAAACAACGTTATCACGGATGAATGTATGTGGCCCATTTTTTGTAGGGAGTATATTTGTCATATCGTAGAAATATGAAAGAAACATGGGGAAGGAACAGGATCATAGTTTAATGTAGGTTTGAAGCTGCTCTTTTGTCATGCTAAGTTATCTAGCTATCTTGTGCAGCATGTTTGTAAATGGATTTAATGGGTGAAAATAAATGAGTTAAAATTCGCAAGCGGAGTTATCCTTAATTTGCCTTTGCACGTCGGGTTACCCAATACATACATTACTAACAACAAAAGATAATTGTGATGAAGCGTTCTTGTTTACCCTCTCGTATAGAAGGGGTGCATGGTTTATTTCTCATTTTCCGTACACCTCTTCAACCCTTGGAAACTCTGAAAAAAACACACACACACACACACACACGCAATAATCAAACATCACGGGTTAACCGGTAAATATCAATATAATAACATTTTAAGAGAATATGTAGCTTCTTATACAGTAAAAAAGTTGGAAATTCGTCATGCACCTTTGAAATAATTTCGCATACTTCGTTGACATAGCAAATAATAGTTAGAATGCTCTAAAAATATAAACTAGTGTATTATTTTCAAGCTATCATTAATTCTACTGCCACTCAAATTACATTTTGTTTTAGATTAATAACCTAAAAACAATAATATTCATAAAAAAAAAAAACTTAAAAACAATAATATTATTATCAGAAATGCTTATCATTGAATTTAATTTATTAAGTACATTGAAATTCGAATTGAGTTTGCATTAAAATTTAGGATATTGATAACCACAAACAAATGAAATATAACGTACCTAAAATGTTTACCTTGCGACAAAATTAGGGGCAAAGACATTCTCAACTGGAGAGGATTTTCAGAACAGAGTCTTGCCAGCAAGGTACACTAGCAGGCTAAGCCCATCCACGGCACTAGAATTATACTGGGCTTTGTGGTGTTGAGCTGTCTTGTGAACTTCGCTTCCCTTTTGGGCTCTTAAAATTTTAACGCTAGTTTAATTCTAATGTTGCATTTGTATTGTGATTTAGAATAAACATAGATTAAAATTGAATGCACAATTGATTCTTAATATCCGTATATAAAGAAATTTGAATTTACTATTGATAGATTAAATATTAAAATGGATGCTAGGGATGAAAATGAACCGATCTGCTCATAGCCTGACAAGTTGGTTAGAAAAGTGTTCGAGCTCGAGTTTGAAATATTCGAGCTTGAGCCGAGTTGATTTGTATAGATTTCAAGCTACACTCGAGCCAAATAAGTATTGTTTGCAGGCTTGTGAGCTGGATTGTAGTGCATTTTATTTAAAAAGTAATTAATATATGAATATAAAATTGTAAATAATTAAAATAAATTATTTATAAAGTAATTAACATTTTTTGAGCTCCAGCTCTAACTTGACATCGTGCTCAAGCATATGATTGTGTCACAAAGTCGAACCAAACAAATCGAGTTGAGCAGAGCTCAAGCCCAATTTTCCTCGGCTAATCGAGCTTGGAGTTGAAAAATGGTCAAATGTCGACTCAGCTTTGATTTGTTTGTTTCCTAGTGGACACTTAACAAATTTTGAAGATTTATTCAAATAATACTAGCTTAAAATTTTCAACTTATCTCATTGTGAAGGAGTTAGTGGGAGGGTCAAATGGGATTGAGACTCTTAGGCAAAAAAAGATATAATTTGTCCTCTTTTTCCATTTTTCTATTGGAAAAAGAACAAAGAAATTTCAAATTTATTTGCAAAGAAGACTTCTTATCTCCCTAGACCGAGTCCTCCACAATGAATCTTCTTGGTCTTTATGAATAAACTTTTGGAGTAGTTGGATAGCCCAACTCAGCATTTCCAATCTTTATCTTCCTTGTGAAAATCAAGAAAATGAAATGCGAATATTCAAGTAAATTTGTTGAGAGATAAGTTTTCGCAGTTTGGTAGAGTTAAATTTTTTATACTTTTTACAAGAAGGTGTTCTATAATATCAATCATTTCGTAATAATTTAGATATGTTAGTAAATATACAATTCAGTCGCGTCAAAATATTATTTGATCAGCATATATTCGGTGAGATATTTTATCATAAAAAAATCTAAATGGATGAGAAAGAAGATGCCAATGCTTGTGACAAATTCGTTGATTGATTTGATATGGCACAATATTGGATAACGTCATATTTAACATGAATAGATTACATATGATTCTTGTGCATTGAGTGAGCTGAATCGAGATGACGTTTACTTAAGTATTAATTTATACTTATTCCAACAACAGAAGGGACAAACTTTATAAACCCCAATGTTCTCCCTTCAAATAATTAATCTACCTTCAAAATAAAAATACCAAAATTTACTAGATAATTGATTTGTCCATTCTTAAAAATAACAAAATGGAATATACTAAATAATGACATCATGATACAGTAAGCATGAAATCAGCTGCATGTTAGCAAAATTACCAATAATGTGAGATTCTTTTTTTTATTATTTTTTATTTTTTCCAGATAAATACCAATAATATGAGATAGTAACAGACAAGTACTAAACAGACACCAAGGAGGAGAAAGGTGACTAAGACAAGAAAAGTCAGCCGCCACGTCACTGCTTACAGAACCGACCGCAATTGGTTGTTAGGTCAACAACCTCTGCCCTCCATTATACTTTTACTGTACGACTGCACTGCTCTTCCCTGGAAATTACAAAATATTCCCTATCCTAGGTGATTAGATCCCATCTCCATCTTGTATATAATCAAATTTTATATATTCATGATATTATTTTTTTTATAGAATATAGATTGTTCAATTTTTATTTTGAGGATTTATAACATTATCTGAAGATCCAATGATATCAAGTTTTATTTTATATAAAAAAATAGTGGCCTTGAGACAATAAAGTTGTTATTCAATTTTTATCTTATCATATTTTTTTCTAGTGAAAAAACCTAGTATTAGATCACATTATTTAGGAAAACTACAACTATGTGTCTATGTACCTCTTTCTATTATATTTTCATCATTGTATTTCATTTCATATTTCATTTTGTCAAAAGTTTTTATAGAGAAATATTTAATATACTTAACATGTATTCATGATATGAAATAAAGATTAAAATACTATTTTGCATATAAAAGATTTGAACCACTACATCAGAGGCCTCATATTAATAAAAAGTTCTGTCTCGTGTCTGTTTAGGGTATTGAGATAATTTATAATACAGTTAACGTTTCTCGTCTATTGAAATATCTATTCAAAACAAAATCTTTATCACGACTATAAATAGAATATTAATATTTCAACTTGATTATGAATATTCTAATTAATAATATCATTTTTAGTACACAATATTAATATTCTAATTTAAATATCGAAAGGTTTATATTGGTCAATCAATTTATTATAAAAATATTTTCAATGTCATCACAAGAGACACAAAGAAGTAAATTGCACATTAACTAAGAATTTTGTTGGGGGCTGCGAATTCAACAGTGTGGACTCCCACACATGAAACAACCACATTCATTCCTTCCAACGGATGAGAGTCAACACTAGACAGCTGCCGTCAGATAGTCAGTTGGAAATATTGGACGGTGGATGGCGCAATTATTGAATTCACACGCGTCAACAGAGCTGGACCTGTATTAATGGGTGTATAGTCAATTTTACCCCACAAGTTAAAGCAAGAAAATTTTAGTCAAGTCAGGTGGACAAGGACAACAACGTACAATCTAGTACAGCAGTTCTTTTCTGACCATTTGAAGAGAAAAATTAAATTGATAAGAATTTAATTAGTGATTACATATTAAAAATTCATAAGTTTTGAAAGTTTATCTCATTAACGTTCTTTGTTACTAAATAATTATCTCAAATAGTTAAAATTTAAATTGCGTATTTATAACACGTGAAAAGCAAATTTCACATAATTTTGAAGTGATGCAACCATAATATCTATAGAAAAATGAATAATATTACAAAGAAAATTCATCTTTAACCATGAATTATTTAATTATATTCATAATTTAATTGTTTTATTTATATTTATTCGTGTGCATGACTTTTATTTCTTTATTCGAAAGTAGGAAGTAAGTGATTTGCATATAAAGAAACATGTTGTTCTATTCCACAATTGTATATCAAGTATTTGATATCTACAATCCTATATTTTTATAAAAAAATATTTAACTGAAATAAAATATTAGAATAAACGATTCTAATTGTACCACTAGATATTTTTGAAATATTATGTTCGGTTATCATAATCGTTCAAAGGGTAAAATCATCAAATTAAAGTTTTTCCATTAGGATGCTCGGTACTTTGGATCTTGGATTAACTAGTACTTTTGATCTGCCCTCATCAACAACAATCTAGATCTCCCATCTCCATATATACTAAGATAAAACGTCCACATTACCCTTAAGTATTACATGAAATCACGTATGTGTCCTTTTCAAAATCCCAGATTACCCTAATCGTGTTTAATTAACATAAGCCGGCCAAAGTTATTAGGGGTGAGTAAAATTATCCATTAACCGAAAAAAATCGGTTAACCGACCGAATCGAACTGAATTAACCGAACCGTTTTATCCAATAAAATTTCGGTTCGGTAAACGGTTAATGTTTTTCAAATTTTTGGTTAATTTTTCGGTTCGGTTAATTTTCTATCCAGAATCGGTTTTTAACCGAATTTATCGAAAATGATAAAATTAATTTTTTATTATATTTTTTCAACTAATTTTTTATTAAGTTTTTTTCAACTAATTTTTTTGTTAAATTTTTTCAACTAATATTTTTATTAAATTTTTTTCAACTAAGTTTTTATTGAAAAAGAGACTTTATAGTGTAATTTTTATGTATTTTTTTTATGAATTGCATGATTTGATGTATAATATGGGATAAATATGAAATATAAATTTGAAATACTTGTATATGAGTTAAAGATGGTATAACTCCAATTTGGTATTCTTTAAAAAAGCAATAAAATAAAATAAAATAAAAATAAAAATTCAATTTTGGTTAATTGGTAAATTAACCGAACCAAATCGAATTTTTTCGGTTAATTCGGTCGGTTAACCGAAAATTTCGGTGCGGTAAATGGTTAAAACTTTTTCAAAAATTTCGGTCGGTTAACCGAACATTTCGGTCGGTTAATTTATCAAACCGACCGTTGCTCACCCCTAAAAGTTATTGCAAATCTACTTTCTTATTGTCAACGATATTCCATAGTTAACCCACAATTAGTAGTAACAAGTGGGCCTTAACAAGATATTTTTGACCCTGGTTTAGCTCCTTAATTTATCCCGTGTACATAAAATATGCGCAAGGTTCTAGAAAACTTGATTAAATTATTATGAACCCAAAAGTACTTTAATTAAATGAATTAAGGTCAATTTAAATTAATCTAAATAATCTTTTGGACAGATTACACATTAATCCAAACCTTCACGAGTTTCGTTAATTTCAAAGATATATGGGACAAAAATAAAGAAATCTCGAGACCCAAGTCAACGTAATGCTGTCACCCAACATGTTATGATATTATTATTATATTTTCTGATAATTCTTTTGACTTAAGCAAGCATTTGAGCATTATATAATAATTATTATTATTTTATAACAAGTTTGTTTATATCAATTTGCAATTTTAAAATTTTGAAAAAGAATTTGAATTGATCGAATTGCATGAGTGTGACAAGATGCATAATCTAAGACTACGTCTCACGTTAGAATTAACGATTGTGCTATTTAGTTAAATAAAATCATATATTAATTGAACAAGTTGTTGGGACCTAAAAAATATTTGCATAAATCGAAATAATATTTTCCAATAATAATCAAATTTAATAGTTGTAGCATTTTGCTTATGAGAGATTGATTAAGGCATGTAATTCAACAATACAAAAGAAAAAGAATTGCTAATATTTCTTAAAAATTCTTTCTCCTTCCATTTCGAAAGAGTAATATTTTATAAATTGAAATAACTTTCGATAACTCCGTACTTTCTTAATATTATCTCATATTTTTTCTAAGTTTTGTACATTTTTAAATGATATATGTAGAGTAATAATAAGCATGATCGATAAAAAAATCAAAGATAACTGATGATGTTAATCAGGCATCACACTATATGTGTACAAACATGTAGTAATATATAAATTGAAACCTTTGTATGGTTGATGTGTCAATTAGTGCCTAACTCATTAGTCCTATACCAAAAGAATAAGCAAAACTATAAAATAAAAAAAGCGATTTACTAGACTCTTCCTATGAAAAAGAATTAGCAAGAACAAGAGATAAAGCATCTAATCAAGTGTAAAATGTACCTGGAATGGATAATGGCTTTATGATTCTTCGAATCAGACTTGACTTGGGTCAAGTAAACTCCACTTTTGTCGAGCAGCATACTTATGTTATCTTCTTCTTCTTCTTCTTCGTTAATATTGCTGTATAATTAAATTAGATAACTCCTTATCCCTTGGCAGTTGTTCATTATAAAAAATTAGTTCATTATTTATTCATCCTTTTTTTTATTTAATAAGTAAAGAGCTAAATAGGGAGAATGCGAAATTACTACCCCAACTAAGAGAATCCAATAGCTATTGCCAGCTCATAATACACCCATAATCTATGGCGAGCCCTACATCCTTAATAAGATTTGAACCTGGATATTTCAAACGGAAGTGATGATATTTTACTAGTAAGCTCATGGAAGTTCATAATTCTATGTAGAAATGCCTTCTTTCTTTCAAGGATTTCTTATTTTCCAATTTGGCCGAGTACTTGTCTTTCTTTTAATTCAATGGAATACTAGATTATTACTGTTTTTTTTTTTCATGAAAAGAGAAATAGGTAAGCAGTACTTGTGTCTAAAATGTCAATTTGAGACAAAGTAAAATTTTGAGTTGGACTCCTCTCCAATATGTAGACGCACGAGTCTCTATCTATATTACTATTTAGAATATTTATGCAATAATATAATTATCACTTTTGAAGAAAAACATAAACCTACAAATTTTACAAGAAAAATAAATAGTAAAAAGGTCTTCTTTCTTTTTGAGATTACGCCGGATATGTTCAGATGTGAAAATGGAAAAGGATATAAAAACTTTTCAAAATGGATTCAAATTTCAAGTTAAAACCAATTTTGAACAAAATAAGTTATAGCTAGTTTTACCCAAAAATGAAATTATTCAGGCAAAATCATTCTATCAAATAATGCAAATCAATGCAAATTATAAACTCTGATGAGCTAGTAGCACTATTGAGAATCCAAATCATGGACATTGATACTCCAACGAGTGCATCATGTGACAATCTATGGTCATACATTAAATTAAAATCCTCATCGTACAATGATGGAAAAAAGATTGGAAAAAACCAAGTTCCCTTAATACACACCAGATTCCCCCCCAGCCCAAATCCACCCACGAAATACTACATTATCTTCCCTTTTTACCCCTCCCCTACATTTTGCCGAAAATTGGGGAATTGAAATAATAACAGTTAACTCCCGAGTTACACAGCCTTCCACGACTCGAGGGTGGGAAAGCTATAGGAGTCAAAGTAATGCTGAGCGCCACCGTCGGACGCCGCCGCCTGCGGCTGAGACATCAGAGGCGAGGCTGAGTTCTCCAGCAGAAAAGCCGATGTATCAAGCGTTGGCAATCCGCCGCCAGGCTGCAGAAGGTTTCCGAACCTCTGCGGCTCAGGCTTAAACAGCGGCGGTGCTACTGGGAGCTGCCCGTTCAAACCGCCGAACCTCACTCCGGTCACCTGCTGCACCATCTGCCTGAAATTCTCTGGATCCGCGGTGATAAACGTTGTCGTCGACCCTCGCTTCGACGGACGTGACTTGCGCTTCGTAACCCGGCCGCTCGGCGGAACGCTCCGGCGCTGCTTCGAGACGGACACTTCGTTCTCCGAACCGCCAGAAGCCGTCGGCGTCTGAGCCGATTTTATATCCGGCTTCGCAATCAGAGACTCGACGATTTCCGATGAGAAAACGTCTCCGTTAGAGGAAGTGCTGGCGATTGAGTTCTGCAGAGCATTCGTTAGGGTTTCGGTTTCCTTCGTGAAGATATCGGAAATCCAAGCATCGGAAAACACCGGCCTGAAAGGCCACGGCTGCTCCGTCATCAAATTATCATAAGAAGCCATTTAGAATTTTTCACCTCAAAAAACAACAATAATAAAACAATTTCATTCACAAATCGAAACCAACGCCTTATTTTCGGAACTAGAAGAAGCAAAAAGGGGAAAGATAAAGAGATGATTAGGCGACGAAGGAAGGTAGAAGCGTGAGAAGAGATGTGGAAATTGAAGGGTAGTCGTGTTCTTATATGTAGTTTTAGAGTCGCAATTGTGTAAAATGGAGTGAAGGGGTGGTGGTCGTCTGAGTGCGAAGAGACAATGGAGAAGTTTATGAGGGGAGAGGGTGGCGAAGATTGGGGGCAGGGGCTGCATAAATAAGGCGACGGCGGTGGGGAGGAAGGAACCGCGTTGTTACAGACACGCGGCACATGGATGCTATTTAAAGATTTACCTATTTATTTATTTTTTTAAATAGTGTTAATTATATTTTTCGTGAAATACGGTATTTATCAATCTCCCCTTTCCTGATTTCAAAATTACTAGCAATTCTCGCATTTAATAAATTACATAAACCTCTTCTAGCATTAGAATTTTGAACGGAATTGATTAGTTATTCAAAAAAGTTAATTGAACTTCCTAATAAATGTTCCCTCGCTTTTGTTGTTTAAACTTTTATCATCAACCATCCTTAATCTTAATTACTATTTGTGCCCGTAATGCGGCAATTATTGTAGTTATTATCGATAACAATTTAGTTTGTAAGAGTTCAAAATACTAAGGACGAGGATATATTGAGAAGTTTAAGTAATCGTTTGCACGACATCATCAAATTCAGTCGAAAACTTTAAACTAGGGGGATTTATGTAATTTAGAAAATTTATAGGAGAAATGTTAATAATATTGAAATCATGAGAGATGAGTTGGTAAATTTTTCGGAGGAAAGAGAGATGTCACTAACTCTTGTTTAGATTTATGTATTGTGAAGATACCATATATTATTAACAAAGAAGAAATTATATTATGTGTTCGTGCTATGAATCACGTGGGACGAAGGAATGTTCAATATTCTGTTGTCTTCGACATGCAAAAAGTTTATATGTAATATAATAAGACTTGAAGTATCATAAAATATTACATAATAAAAATTAAGTTAATTTATATTGTGTAATTCACAATTATGATAAAGCTTCATGTAATATGAACTAACAATTTAATGAAGGGGTGTTTGACAAAGTTTATTTAAAATATCTTATAAAAATATCTGTGAAATTTAAAAAATATCAGATATTATTTAAAAAATAAGTTATTGAAATGTTTGGATAGAATAGAATTTAGAGTTTATTAGATGTTAGTAGTGATATATAATTTTATAATTAAAATAACTAAAATAAAAGGAGCGCATCAAGATCTTAAAAATAAGTAAAGAACTCTCTATTATTTATTTATTTTTTTCTAAAAGTGCTTTTATGATCCTATTATCTAATTTTGAAAATTTATAAGATCTTTTTTTTCAAAAGAAAAAATATTATTAGATGCTTTTTCACATTCTATAAGCTCTTAAATATTTTATAATATATTTTTAGATAAATTATATCTAAGCTCACCAGACAACCTCTTAAGAAAGTTAATTAATGAATGGGGTGGCCGCTTTTGGCTTGGGGAGTTTTGAGTTGAAATTTGTTGCTCTCCGGCCAAATTTTAGGTGTATATATGGTTCAATTTGCATAAAGTTTCAGATGGTAGTTGGATATATATATATATATATATTATTTTTACACTATTATTAATAAAAGTTTGTGAAAATAGTACTTATAGTACTGTTTTGATTAAAATATATTTTGAAGAAGAAAAAGTTATTTATTTATTTTGAGATCACAAAAATAAATATGCACACACATTTTGAGAGCTTCATTGCTACATACAATGGTGCACGCTAGATACCGAGCTAAGTCCTATTTCTTATTTTATTTTTTTAAATGTGTGGCTACTACATAAGTTGTTTTTTTTTTCCCCATATTTATTGTTCAATGTTTTTTCTTCTTAAATGTCTTATTTTTATTTGTCTTATTTCTTGTCTATAAATATAATGTCTTAAAATAAGAAAATATTATGTTTAGACTGTCCCTTGCTCGAATTGATGATTTGACGCTCTTCAACTTTTCTTTCCTATTGTTCTAGATAATATAAAAATACTATTTTTTTTTATATAAATTAAAATCCATCAAAAAAAAAAAAAATTATCATACATTAACAAAGAGAATACTAATATATAAATGTAAATCCATCGTTGTTGTGCTGTTCTAAAATACAATTTTATGTCTTATAATTAAAAAAAAATTATTCACCATATTAGTAACTATGAACCATTTTCTTTGATTTGAATCTTGCTCATTTACCATATTTTTCTATTTAAATGATCATTTAAAAAGCCCCAACTATATATAAACCAACCTATAACAGTACTATGTTCATTGATTAGAATAATAATTATGAAGATGAGGATACTAATACATGCAGTTCCAACATGCAGGAGGAATGGTTTATCCCAAAAAAAAAAAAAAAATGCACAAGGAATGCCCAATGACATGTTCATATAAATTAAATAAAAAGGAACAGCTTTTGATGTATGAGTCTTTTTTTCCCCACATTTTATAATATTGAAAAATTTTAAAAATTAAAAAAAAAATAAAATAAAACTTATATTATTTAACTTCCACTCTTCTCTACTTTGAATTTTTGTTTGAACAACAACATTATCATTCACAAATTAATTTTTTTTTTTTTAAAAAAGGCCAACTTTTTTGATATAGAGTGCTCGTCTCATTTTCTTCACATTCCTTTTTGAGAAGAACGATCCTAGTCAATAATCACATCAATAGATCAATGGAATAACATTTTAATAGTAAGGACAATAACAAACATGAGAAAAATATTCCATAATATTATCATGTAACAAGAAAATTTCTGAAACTACCATCCAATATGAAATCACCAACGCATCAGTGAAAATCAAACTCATAAATTTTTAATTATGAGACCACCTCCATCTTATCGGTTGGACAAAATTTCATCAAGCATCATATTCATATTCGTGCATCATAAATAGCAAGAAAACAATATTTATTTCCTGTAGGGAGTTTCCCAATGAAACCCCACACTCCTTTTCAATGGGAAACCAAATCTAATCTCACACCGGAGTGAGGGCCCAATGGGCCACGTGGGCTGGCAGTTTCACCGCGTGATGTCGGACCCGGATCCGTCTTGCCCATTCATATCACATATTTGTCACTTTTTGTTCTTTATTATTGTCACTTTTTATTTTTTATTATTTTATCATTATTATTTTTCCGTGTGGGTCCTCAAGAATCTTTTTAAAGTTAGCCACCCTAATTATTACTGCTCTTTTTACCCGTTAAAAAGCGCCCACACAATTCTTAGTTTATTTTTAATTAGCTTGTGAACTTCCTTTTCAAAGGTTAAAAATTAAAAGTAAGACAAAAAAAAAGAAGAAGATATAATTAGCTTATGAATATAATGCTACCTAGTTAGCCTAGTTGATAACAAGATTTATATTTCATAATGATAAGTATTTTAGTGGAGTTATTTTTTATATATTATATTGTTTTCGATGCATTATTAAATATTGTATTATTAGGGATTATCATCTATTTTTGTTTTTCTTTTAATAGGTGCATTTGAAGCAAGATACTTGACAATCTGTAATATATACACAATTTAATATCAATTATTAACCTCAAATATGCCCATCATTTTACGTTGTGTTAATTGATATGTTTATCGATCATTGAAGCTTGGAGGCAAACTTCAAAGTTCAAATCCTAGTCATATGATCAACTTTTGCTAAATTCTAGCAAGTCACTTCATCAGAGGTGGTCTTTGTAATTTATCAAACCTTATGGTCGGTTCCTGTAATTACACCAAATTTTAGGGATGATTTTTATAATTCACCCAATTATTTTTACCTAGTTTCATTTAATTTTAGATAAGCAGCATAAACAAATATTTTTGAAATTGAATTTAAGGACTTTTCAACTTATTTTAATTACTTAATAACAATTAATATAATAATAAAATAACGAACTAGAGTGTAACCTTAAAAGCTAGCCTATTGGAATCATTACATAGCACCAAATAGATAGCATCAATGAGATAGACTTTAGTCCCCACATAAGTAGTAAAAGTTTTGTTGATCTTTAAAATAACCAAAACGAATAATTAATATATATTCTAACTTTACATGAAATTGACAGTTGTTTCCAATTTAGGAGGCACACACACTCATATTCGTCCTTAATTAATTAATTAATGATATAATTATGAGATAATGATATTATTTCTGCTGATTATTTTATAAAAATTATTGTCACACGTCATTTCCATCACTAATTTAAGTTTTTTTCTTATAATTAACTGTCATGGACTTAGCAAAATTAGAAAAAAAAATTAAATAAATAAAATCAGGTCATAAGGGTGACAAATCAAAACGAAAAAGGTCAAAAAATAAGAAATATGGATCTAACAGATAACAATAGAATTAAATGATGGAGAGAGTAAAGCCGAAGCCCCCCTTTCTAGAAGAGAAAAAATGGACAAATTTCATTTTCAATTATAATTTTATTCAAATTCAAAAGGTTATGGCGCCAGCTATGACACCATTCTGAGAGTAGCATGATCATATAAATAATGATACACACAAGATTATTTTTTAATGAATTTTGTGGGACGAGATCTCATACTTTAAATAGTGTTTTCTCTTTCATATCTTTAAATACATGCTGTGCGTATTGCGTTTATTACGTAGTATGTATGTAAAAGTATGGAATATGAGAAAATATTTTTATAACAAAATATTTAATATATGTGGCATGTATCTAAAGATATGGAATATAAGATGAAATACCATTTGAAATAAGGAATCCTGTTCCGAATTTTATCGTATACAAGACATTCAATTTATTTATTTATTTATTTTTATTTAGAAACAAATAATGTATGACTAAGTCAAAAACTCACCCAAAATAATGCAACAATATGTATAGAATATTTGTGTGCACCATACAAGAAGAAGCTTTTCAAGTGATGGGAGAAAAGGACTTATGTTAGTGGGTTCACATTTATAAAGACAACCTAATTTAGTTTTGGGATTCATGATAGATTAAGATAGAGAAATATAGTGGGCCTTTGCTTGCTTTTGTGCAGACTCATCACATCAAATGGGAGGGGACCAAATGTGAACATTAATATTCATGACTTGTCAATTAATTGGCAGCTTCAATGGTCGTTCCATAGAGTGCCACGCAATTGGGGTGCATTAAATAATTCAACATCAATTTCTCTGAATTGAAAAAAAAAATAAATTAATCTTATTATATAATTAATATATTTTTCTTTTTTCTTTTTAATTTTCTATTGCATTATAAGCGATTTTGAGATTGATTATATTTTCAATTCTTAAAATCACAATTGATAATTTTTCATTTTTTTTTTGTGATAAAGAATTAATACAATCAATCAGTACATCATCATAAATCAATAACCATAAAAAATTATATATGAAAAAATTGTAAACGTCTTGTTATTATAAAGTAAAAAGATCTATAAATAAGCCTATCATAAAGTAGCAAAACAGCCCCACATGCTAGTGGGAATTAAACTTATGACCAACTTGCTACTAAGACAAGGCCTCATCAGCATCATAGTTGGTAAATTAATAGCATCCCTTGCAATAACATCTCATATGATAAATCCACCAAAATTGCCTAGCCATGCAATGAAAGATAACACGTATTATTTCTTATTAATTTTTTATACCAAAAAAAAAAAAGATGATTAAATTTTTTAAGAGGGGAAGACAAAAACGCATATTATTCATTACATTCAAACACCAATTATTATTCTTTTTTTTTTTTAAAATCCATATTCCAATTATTATTCATTAAAAGATAAATGCAACATAAATGTGTTGAAGATAATTTGTCAGCACATATTAAGGACATAGATCTATCTTTAGAAAATAATCTATCAAGTATAAGCTCCACTGAGTAGTAATATAATTATGAACTATTACAATAAAGTTGTGGAGGAAGCACTGATGGTGTATGAATTATGGGCTTGGCTTTTACTTCATACATGAAAAATTTATTGCTCAGATTTAAAGGGGAAGGATATTATTGTTTTAATGTGACTATAAGTCCTGCTGCTTATCAATTACTCAATGTATTTTGTGAATATTTTACCAGAGGAAATTAATATTGTTTCCACAGAAATATTGTGTAGAAGGATAAACCATAAAAAACGGATTCACTTACAGAAGCCAAAAATGCTCACAGGAGTTAAATGGATCAGAGATTAGCAGAATCCATCGATGTCAAGAACAAAACCTTGTGCTCTAACAAAAACATAGTGTTCTAACAAAAAATATCATCATGATGAGTAGGATGTTGCTTGTCCTAAAGCTCCCGTAAATCCTCTCTCTGCAGATATTCTAAACCTTTTGCTGCTCCAAATGCTATTCTTATTCTACTTACTCTATCACATGTTGTCACGAGCTGCAGCTCAGCGTAAGAGAATTTCTTCATTTGTCCACTCCACGGCCTTCTGATCATGCACGATAAGCAACAAAATATCTTAATGGTTCTATTCCTTTATTCCCCTGCACAGGCACAGCCAACTCGTATGAAACTGAGAAAACAAATTTCCAGGTTTAAGATACTGGTACTAATTTATGAAGCTTTAATGACATTGCTGACTTACAAGTTTTCAGGAAAATTATCATGATGCAAGAGGAGCAGCAACTCTTATTCATGGCACTGACTGAAGGTTTGGACAACCAATGATGTTTGAATTGGGCAAGAGATGGAGTCTGGTCGGCAAACTTACCAGATTCGGGCAATCACGAATAGTGAATGTAATAAGGCACGGCATGGCACCATTGCTCACATTTCTCCAATGACTCAACCTAGACATGCCAACAAGTTGAAATGACTCCAATGAAGGGAACTTCACGGTGTTACCTGTACCGTAAAAGCTATGCTCAACATACTCCAAACATGGCAAGTTTGAGATAACAAATGATTTGAGGAGGGGAAGTTGCCCGAGACATGGAAGGCTGTCACAGTATTTTAGCCCTTCCAAGTGAATACTTGTAAAGTTGCACCTTGTTTCACTTAACCAATTAGGATATATAGTGCCACCATAGTTCTTTATAAACAGCTGCTTCAAATTTTGATGAGGTTGAAGATTTGCAAAGACCATAGCTTGTAGATTCCTTTTCTGGTCAAGAACTTGTGGATCTAGTCCATCCCTCAAAGCTTCCCAGTGTAATTCAAGTTCCCACAACCTTTCCTTCATTTGTAACTTGGCTTTGACAGCATCCCCCACACTTGATACACAATCAAGATTTTTTATGCAAAGTGACCCCCGAAGGCAATTCATATTCTTTAGTTCCCCAATGCCATTTCCACTGTTTTTGTCTATAATACATGCAGAAAGAGTTTGAAGATTAATTAATCCCCCAAACTGCAATGGCATAGATTGAAGCTTGCCCAAGACATCGAACTCGAGATGTCGTAATTTGCAGAGACTCCCTATATTTTTTGGCAATTCGCGAAGTTGAGAGCAATCTCTAAGCTTGAGTGTCTGTAAGGCCACCAATTTACAGACTGACTCTGATAGATAAACAATGGGATTTCCAGAGAGATTAAGATAGCGGAGAGATGTCAAATTCTCAATAGAACTAGGTAGCTCCTTGAGACCAATATAACCCAAACCCAACACCCTCAAGAACTGCAAATTTAGAAACAATTGTGGATCAACTTCTCCTTGTGGATTGGCATTATTACCTATCACTAAAAAAGTCCTCAACCTCTCATTTCTCAGGGATGCCTCCAACTTCAATGGTTGAGTGTCATCATGAAGCAAAGACAAATGGCAAGCATTACCAAATAAGGGATAGTCATTGGACGTGTTATATTTCACATGAAAGCATATATCTTTGGAGACTAATCGTGCCATATCATGAAAAAGCTCATGCATTTTGTATATCTTCTTATGTGAAGCATTTGTGCACTCTTGGAAGAAAGATCTCGTGTATAGATCATTAAAGTAGTCATTACCTAAATCTTCCAATCTCCTTGCTCCTTCAGTTTGAATGAACCCCTCTGCCATCCATAGAAGTACCAGTTCCTCCACCTCAAATTCATGATTTTGAGGAAAGATGGAACAATAAGCAAAACACCTTCGTAAATGGGCAGGAAGATCCAGGTAGCTCAACATCAAAGCATGGAATACATCTCTATTTTGTGGCATATCCCACAACTCACTCTCTAATATTCGCAACCATTCTTGTTCAGTAGACTTACAACACAATTCTCTTCCAAGTGTTACGGCTGCAAGAGGCAACCCTTTGCACTTATTTGCTATTTGCTGGCCAATGAATTCCAAATTCTGGTTTGCATTCATACCATTGAGCGCTTTTTGTTTAATCAACTTCCAACAGTCATCATCTGATAGAAGCTCCAATTGATACCCCCGAGAAGAGCGTACAATTGATGAAACATTCATACTTCTCGTGGTTACAATAATTTTGCTCCCTTTAGAACCAAATCTAAAAGGTGAACAAAGAGTATCCCAATTAGCATGAGTCTCACTCCAATAGTCATCTAACACTAGCAAAAACTTTTTCTCATGCAATATATCTCGAAGTATAACTTGAAGGGAGCTCAAGTCTGATAAATTGCAAGCACTAAGTGTTGCAGCCTCGATTATAGACTTTGTAATTCTAACCACATCAAAATCTATCGAGACACAAACCCATATTCTCTTCTCGAAACTATGACGGATATTATCATCTTCGTATACAAGTCGAGCAAGAGTTGTCTTTCCAATTCCACCCAAACCGACTATCGGGACTGTTGAAAAATTACCACTCTGACATTCCTCGTTAAGCAAATTGATAATGCACTCTTTATCTCGTACCCTCCCCACCACAGTTTTATCATCTACAAATGACGGTCTTGAATAGAAATTACTAAATTGAATTGACCTTGTTGGAGAAATTTTAGAGGAATCCCATTTCAACTTCTCAATGGTGAGAAGACTTTCCATTTCTTTAGCAAGTTCCTCAAGTTTCCTTTGCATCTGACATATCTTATTTGGAAGAGTCAATTCCCCTACAGATGAAAGAACCATGGGAAATACCTGATTTTCTTCATTGGCAGTAATGGAATGCTCCTGGCAATAGATGGAGAGATGCAAGGAAATGTGATCAAGAAGAGCATCCGCGTCATAAGCAAGCCTCCTCAAGTCTTCAAACAATATATTCCACGCCTTGCTCCCCTCCGAGAACCTTAATGAGCTGCCTTCCATGTGATCCACCAAATCTTGAGCTTTCAAGAAAGTCCTCTGCAACTTGCGGAGCTCGTCCTCCACACCAAATATCACACTTATTTTTTCCCAAGCAAAAGACCCAAATGTTGCAAATCTCTCCAGGGCAAATTGCAGGAAAGCAGATCCAAACCCTGATTTAAACCCCGATGCAACAGAAGAGTCGCTCATTTTCAAAACTTGTTCGGAGATGAAGTTGCAAATCAGTTTTCTCGCAGCAATTATTTTCGTGATACTTTCGAATGAAGTCCATCCGGCCTTGGATGAATAGCCTTCAATTTTTAAATAAAGTCCCCGCTACTGTTTATGGCTGCTAACTTTTTCTTTTTGGTCGAACGGTTGTAACTGCATTTCTTTTTTGGTCAAAAGTTTATAACTGCATTTCTTTTTGGTCAAAAGTTCATAGCTGCAAAATGCTTATTGCTCCCCGTTGCAGGTGCATTACGCCGTCCAACATCAAAAAGGACAAAGCTACGGCGGGAGCAAAATTATAAATTTGATCAATTTTTGAAAATTTAAGTATTTTCATTTATTTTATCATACATATCATTAATTATTAAAGTGGAGAGGATGGAATATTGAGGCTGGTTCGATGCCACCAATTGGGTGGCCACCCAATTCTACATGCACAAATCACATTTTGACAAGTCTAAGAAATCTTGAATATTTGGTTTTTATGTATTGATAATGATTATATATTTGATGCGTGTATATATAATTATATAAATTTATAAAATATAAAACAAAAATGAAAAGTCTTATTAATTTATCTTGTATATTAATATATTATTTTTAATTTGTAATTTGTTTTATTTAGACTCATGAGAAAATTTAAATTTGTCTTCTATAAAATAATTCCAATTTTTTCTCTATGGATTTGTCAAATTTATCCTTTTTTTTTTCTCTCTTCTTCTTCCTCTTCTTCTTCTTCTTATTCTTCTTCTTCTTCTTCTTCTTCTTCTTTAAAAAAATTCAATCTTATTATGTCATTTTTGTTCTAAATGCTTCCTTAATTATTATGAATCTAAATAATTGGAAATAATAAATATTATTATACAACACAAATTAAGAAATAATTTTTGTTTTATATTTTAAAAATTTATATAATTATATACATTAAATATATAACTATTATCAGTATACATAAGAACAAAAGAATATAAAAACTTTTGGGTGGCCACCAAAGTGGGTTACATCGAACCTCCCATGCATAGATTGGCATCTTTACTCTTTTCTTTTCTTTGTAGTTAAGTGTCGCATCTTTATGCAATCGAGAATAAAGTTGCAGATGCTCTTTATATAGATTATGAAGCTTGGCACACAAGAAAACAGAAAAATCCAGAAGGAAAAGTGGTTGTACAGTTGCAAACAAAAAAGTAATTTTTTTTATATGCTCAACATTAATAACAAATAAAATTAATTAATTATTTTTAAAAAAATTTTAACTTTAAATTTTTTTTCTGAAGTTATTAATTAGCTAACATTAATAGAACACTAGTAATTTTTCACGCGGTTTTGGCTTATATTTAAAAATAGTAAAAGGTGGAATTTTGTCAAAAAATATAATTTCTTATCACTTTTTGTTTTGTCACTTAATTTTCTGTTATTCATGCAATATATGTTTTTGTAATGTAAATAAGTTAAAATCAAGTTTAATGTATATATATCTATAAAGGGAATTAGCCACGAGGCAAAGTCACAAGTATCTATAGATGTTGTATGGCGTAACAAAAGATATGTGAAAAACTGCATTTTATCTTGCTCGGGATTCCTCTCTGACTACAAATTCACAAAGGATATGATAGTTTGCCAATGGATAGCGCAAGTAGTTTGCCAATGGATGGCTAAGGGTTGACAAAGTTGGGAGAAGATGGAACAGAGGAAGTGTATA
>JACFYI010003636.1:303574-317200 GCA_014898755.1 Handroanthus guayacan | reverse complement strand
AAAAACACAGCCCCCAAACTCAGAAGAAAACCGAGAGAGAAGAGAGAGGAAAAATGTGATACCCGAGAATTTTCTTAACGTAGAATTTTCAAAATTCGCCAATTTTGGAAATTTAAAACGAATTCGAGAAATCAAGCAACGTTTTAATTTAAATTCACGTATCACGTGTTCAAACACATTTTCTTGATTGGGCCTCAACGTCAATCGAAAAATTCGACCTGAGTTAGACCCAATTTGATTCAAACAAAAACCCAAACAATCCCCAACTTTAGTCCACATGTGTATATATATACATATACATCAAAAGAGCCAAAATTATAGATATATATGCCCACAAAAATCTGAAAAAGTTGATGAGTCAACATGCCAAGTCATGCTTTGGAGAACCATCCACACTTTAATTATGATCAAGTGGTGACTAAGCTCCTTTTGTGATCAATAAAGGTGATTTGAGTCTTGAAACTCCTCCCATAATCCTCCCAAAAATCTGAAAAAAAAAAATTATCACACACTCCCTCAACCTCTCCCTCAACTCTCGGTTCTCTCTTGCACCACACACACACCTCCACATTTTTAACACAAAACTTGAAGTAAACCAAGGAAAACCTAGGGGATTTCACTCCATTACTTGGTAAGTTGGGTTTGAGACTTGTTAGTGTGACTTAGATATGATATAGAGTCTAATATTGGTGCTTGTAATTGGTTAGGTGTAGATACAAAAGAGAAATCGAAGCTTGGAACTCACAACCCCCTTAATCGATCTTAGGACAACAGTAAGATTCATGGCTTCTCGTCTTCATTCTTGAGCATATGTTCACTTCATGACTCTTGTGCTATGCTATTACAAGCTCCTAAATGTGTTAATCAGGTTTATATGTCTAGTGGAGATGAGCTTTTCTTGAATATGCCAATGATGTCCTTGTATGTATGCTTGAATCTTATATATATGACTCTTGAGACTTGTCACCTTGTGGACATTAACACCTGAGCCCTAGACCATTCTTGAACCCAAGATTATGGACCATGAGGTGAATTGATAGCCAAAAAATGAACAAAAACAAAGTATACGGACTCAACGGCGCCTTTCGACGTGGGCTTTATTCTTCGAAAATTATTTAACCAAAATTTGAAATGACAATTTATAAGTGTTTATGGACCTAAAACATTCCTAAAAATAAAAAAATCGAGCCAAAAATCAAAAGAAAACAATGAGACGAAGTTTTAAAAATTTCATTTGAATACCAACTGCCATTTTGCCGTAATCCAATAACATCACTATCCTACCTTCAACTTCTCGGCCTTGAAACTTGACTTTCTCTCATCCAAAAGACTCGTATAATATACCGTTGGAAACCTCTTTAAGTGTAGATGACATTAGAATTTTGAATAATTCAAAATTATGGAAGAATAAAGTCGAAAAGGTCATTAGAACACGACCCGCCAGATTTTCAAGAAATCGGATTGACTTTGCCTCAACTTCTACTTTTCGAAATTTAAAAATCAAACTTTTTCTTATCGAATTAACTCGAAAAATATACCATTAGGAAGATTTTCGCCCGAATTGTTTATTTTATTTTATTTTATTTTCTCTTTTATAAAATTTTGACTTGTTTTGACCAAACCGAGCCCGTATCCGATCTTTTTGACATATAAGTATGTTTTCAAAATGATTAATCTTCTGGTCCATAGTCTATTCTGAATTTGTTCGAATTGAATGATTGGCTAGGCTTCTAAATTTGTTTGTACGCTCATTATAGTCGATCCATGTGATAATAGCTTCTCGATTTTGATATGTTCGGCTATTCCGTTTGTCTGTAAGCCATCCGTTCTGTCTGTATGTAGGACCCTGGGGAATTTATACGAGTATCGGATTGGGCAACAACGGGTTGTCATTTCGAGCTCATATGAATCCCCGTCTGTGGGACTAATCCGGACGACCCCGGAGGTAGGGTTCTGAGGGATTATCCTAAAGCACGTAGGTCGACCGTGCTTATATGTGTTTGTTGCTCTCTCTCGAAGAGCTGGAGGGATAAGGATTTATATGATATTGTTGAAGATATAAGGGTGATAGACCCACCAAATACTAATATTTGCCTTATGACTTGAATGTGAGCTCTGTTGTGTCTGTTAGTCTGACTTGTTTGTTTGATATGTTCTGATCTGTTATTGAAATCACATTCTTGTCCATGATTGTTAATGTGCCTATTGCTTGGAACTCCTTTGCTTCTTCTTCATGCCATGAATTTTACTGGGTCGTGTGACTCATGATTTCATGATATATATATTGTGGGAACTTAAGCTGTGAGTTATTACCTGATCGAGCCTGATTAGTTTAAGCTTTTGGTCCAGTAGTAAACTTGTAATAGCTCAACTAGATTTTGATGTAATGATTTGTAAATATGGGTAGTTGAGCATGTTTTGAGAAATTATATAACATATACAATCGTCTTGGTGTGAATGAGAATTCCAATGGTTTTAGTACGTTTGAGCATGCAAAATTCTATTTATGGTTATTAGTATGTTCGACCGACCGAGAGTGACGTTCCGGACCGTGAGGCGGGCGGGCTATCGCGATCCGGGGCGCCACAAAAAAAGAGAGAAAAACCAAAGGAAAAAGAAGGAAGAAAAGAGAGAAAAAAACTCCTACCATCCCTCAATTTAATCCATAAACATCTAAAGGAGAGTGGTGTAGCGGATTCATCTAGGTTCAAATCTTCAAGTTGGGGTAAGTTTTGATTGAGTTTAGTTAGTAGATTTGGTGAAAATCTTGTGAACTTAAGGAAGCTTGTTTCTATGCTAGGTAACTAAAGAGTTAGTGGAACATCTACTTAAATCTTGGAGCAAATCCATCATATAAGGTAAGAATCATAACACTCCCAACCTTATGTTCAAGATTTCGATTCATGGTTTCCTTCCTTTGGTTCATAAATTGATGTTCTTGTTGATGAGAGTGCTTGTGTTGCCTTATTCTTGATTATGGCTTGATGTATGCGTTGATTGTTTACTCTCATGTGATTAATGATTATTGATGGAGCAAAATCTGATTTGAGCTTGCAAAACCATGATTTTGACCTTAGGAATATACGAATGATAGTGGATCATCATGTAGATTTAGTGGTTTGGTGATTTTCCAAAAGAAATAAGGTAGTGGAAGTCTGGACTGTTCTCGGGTAGAAGGCAGTGCACTTACCTTACTTTGAAAAATCGAAAACTAGACTTATACAATTCTAAAAATTTCATAAAAGGTACCGTTGGAAACCTCTTTGAGTCTAATTGATGATAGGATCAAGAATCACCCGAAAACACCGAGGCAGATGGTAGGAAAATGAGTTTGAATGAAACCGGCCATTTCGGCTGGGATAGGGGAGGTCTCCGCACTAACCCTAACTTTAAAAATTCATAACTTGGCCGCCACATGTCCAAAAAATCTGTAACATATACCATTTGAAACCTTGTCAAGTGTAGTTATCATAGAATCAAGAATCACCCGATTCTGTGCAAGAAAAGGCCCAGAAACACCATTTAATCCCAACATGCCAATCTTCTCGGGTAGCAGGGCTACACTGGAACTGGCCCAAAACCTTTCCCCAACTTCAACTCATCATAAATCCCTCATTTCTTCACCAAATTGAACCTAAAAATATAGGTTAGAAACCTTGTTGAGTGTAGATAACAATAGGCTCAAGAAATTTTAAAATCCATGAAGGAATTAACCCAAATTAGTCGGTAAACCCAATCTGGTCCGGTTGATTCAAGGATTCGGCAGTTTCTTGTATCAAATTTAAAAATTCATAACTAGAGTTTCACTCTTCAAATTTTCAATATAAAATTACCCTTGAAAAACTTGTCGAGTCTAGATATTCGTAGAACTAAATCGCCAATTTTTACTCATTAAAATGTATTTTTAAGGTGGCCTGGAAAATTACTGCCGCACAGAATTTCTATAAAACTTGTATTTTTGGTGTTTTCTTAAAACAAACTTTAAAAATAATCTCCCAAGCCCCTTAAATTTTATATGATGATCCAATTAGAATTCTTATGCCCATATCCGCATTCCTTGATTCCCGTGCCTCATTTATTCGAATTCAACATTGATTTTGATATTTCTTGAATGCTCCAGAAATGAAAACCTAATGATTGAATGAATGTTGGGCCCTGTGGATCTTTGGGGGGGACCGGTTGGGCGTTAACGGAGTGTCGACCTAACCTCCTGGATTTCCCTAATGTTTGAGTAGTTTGGAAGGGGGCTTGGAGGTAAGCTTCTGGACAACTACTCCCGGCACACGGTCGACCGTGCCTAAATTATTTACTTGGATTGCTCCTCTCTGAACGGCCATTCGAGGAAGAGATGGGAGGCATAAGGGTATAATTGAATGATTGTGAAGTTACAAGGGTAACAGATCCACCAAATACTAGTTCAGCCTAATTGATTTTGACATTCATAATATGATTTGATTTCTCCGAACTCATACTTGCATCAGATTGAATTATCCCCTTTGATATGAATGTCAACGATTGACTCGACATCCCTCCTCAATTTCTTGAGTCCTATTCCTTGACCTTCCGTTATGATTTTTACTAAGTCTCTCGACTTATTAAAATTTTCTATCATGTGTAGGTGAATAAATTTGAGGAATAATGCGCCTATTGATATGAGAGCCTAGATTAGAATGTTTCTAACTGTCTAGCTTCGATACTCGCATTATGTAAATGGAGAGATTTTTGTATATTAGTGGGAATGAAGTTGTAAATTTCTAGCATATGCTGTAGCTAGTTATTTCCTTCAGAATGTAAGTTGTAATTTTAGAAAATTCTGGAGTTGTAAAATAAGACGAAGTTTGGCACTTATGTAAATGAGTTACTACCAAAATGTTCAGTTGTGGTTTTAGATATGGTATAATTGTGTTCATGTTGATTTTAGTATTTAATTTAGTACCCATGAATGTGAGTAATGTCTCGGTGACTAGGGCGGAAGTACACTAGGATCCGGGGCGTTACACGGACTGTCGACTAGGACCCTCGAGCCCCTGATTGTTGGGTAGTTCGGATGAGTTCTGGATGTAGAATTCCGAAGCACTACCCTAAGCACGTACGTCGACTGTGCTTCTTGATTAAATGATGCTCCTACGGGAGTTGGAGAGATAAGGCGAAATGTATATGTTGAAGATATAAAGGTGATAGACCTACCAAAAGATAGATTCAACCTGTGGACTTGAATGTGATACATATATGTATATATTGATTGTCGTAACTATTCCGATTGCTATCCGTATCACATTCTTTTATTGTTATTGATATGCTCATGTTCTTTGGAACTCTTACTCTCTTTTGCATGCTATAAGTTTTACTGGGTCAGTGGATTCATAACCCTATTTACCATATAGGTTTTGAACCATGAACGACTATCGTTTTGAAACTTCTGGACTTAGATTCGTATTTTTGATTGACATCATGATTTTGGATTTATGAAATGTATAGAATATTGGATTGCATTAATAAGTTAGATGGCTCAAGTGTAATTCTGGACAGTTTGATATGTAACTATTTATTTTGGGAATTAGTTTGAATCGTTTGACGGGTTTTTATGAGATTTCGCTTGAATGATATTGATGCATTAAGTTTCTGATGATTTTGGAATGATTATCCGCCCGCGAGTAGCACTTCGAATCTCGGGGCGAAGAGCCCTGAAATCCGGGGCGTTGCAATATCAATATTTCCAAGCACGTAAAATCTTCCTTCTATGATCAATGAAAAATTTAGATATGATTTTTTTTTGTACGTATATTAGATAGATAAATGAATCACTCGTATAGGAACTAGAGGTGTCAAAATGGGCCGGACCATCCAGAACCGGCCCGGCCCCAATTGGGAAAAAGACCGGCCCGGCTCGGAACCGTTTACTGTTCATAGACGGGTCGGGCCAAACCGGCCCATGTATAGGTTCCATCCGAGCCCAATTTTTTGGGATCGGGACCGGCCCGGCCCGCTAACCCGTACAGCCCGGGTCCGGATTGCTGAACCGCTTAAAATTAAAAAAAAAAAAAGAAAAGATAAAAAAATCAAAAACTAATGAAATAAAATAAAATAAAGTAAAATTTAAAAAAATAAAAGGAAAAGGTAAAACTAATGAAATGAAATGAAATAAAATAAATTTTTTTTTTAATATTTGTTAAATCATTTAATTTAATTTTAATATTTGAAAAGTATTAAACTATATAAAACTTCAAGACGTAATATTACTTAAGTGTTTGATTAAAATATTATATTTCTAAAATATACAACTAAAATAATATTTTAAAATATGATATTATGTTAATACTTTGAAAATTTTATTTTAAATTACTTTAATTTTCATTATGTTAATAAAATATGTTGTATATAAAATTTATGGTTAAACGAATGAAATGAAATGAAATGAAATAAAATAAAATAAGGTACTTTTTTTTAATGTTTGTTAAATTATTTAATTTAATTTTAATATTTGAAAAATATTATAGTATATAAAACTTTGAAAATATTATATTTCTAAAAAATACAACTAAAATAATACTTTACAATATTATATTATGTTAATACTTTGAAAAAATTATTTTAAATTACTTCAATATTTGTTATGTGAATAAAATATGTTATCCATAAAATTTATGGTATTTTTTATAATATTTTTAAGAGTTTTTTCTAACTAAATAAATGAAAAATTGCTTATTTATTCCTATTTATTACTATTACATCAAGAATTGCTTAAAAAAAATTAAAAAGAAAAGGCACAGCCCGTTTAACCCTCTAGCCTCGGCCCATTTAGCCCGTTTAAGGCATATTTAATTTGAAACTGTTTAGCTCGTTTAAGGCCCGTTCAGCTCGAAACCGTTTAGACCCGACCCCATTATTAAAATGGTCGATTAGGGGCCGAGCCTACCAAAAAAATAGTTCAGCCCGCTTAAGCCCGGAACCGATTCGGGCCGGGCTAAAAGGTTTCACAAGCCGGTTCAGCTCGGACCGGCCCGTTTGACACCTCTAATAGGAACGCACGTTTGAACAACAAAACTTTTTAATTTAAACAATGAACCATGATCGACAATAAAGCCAATAGTCGAAAGATCCTACATTACAAGATCACAAGAAAAGATAACTGATAAAAGGAAAAAACCATATCGCAAAGAGTCGAATATAAGTTGGAGATGGAACATATGTGATGTACCTCACACAGGCATATCTTCTTGAGGTGATCACCTTCTGCTCTTGATTCAAATAAGCAAACACAACTATGAAGAAGCACTTTTAATACAAAATTTTACATCACAAGTCATTGCAAATTTTGACAATAAAAGAAGAAATTAACATGAAGATTAAAATGTAATACTATGATAGAATAGTGAAAATGAGCATTTTCTCTTACCACAGTTGGTCTCCCACAAACGGACCAAGAAAAAATGCGAAATAGCTTAAAGTCAAGAATACCAATAACTATGTAATGACATCAAATATTGACATAAACCACAAATGCTTACCATCCACACAACCACACATTTTATCAAATCACAAATATAAAATCAGTGAGAACAATCACCAAGTACTTGAAGAAAATAATGATTTCAAGACTTAGAGGATGTTTGTGTGAGCATTAAGTCTCTCGAAGCATCTTATAAGATGTCATAAATTATTTGGTAAATTTTTTTTAAGACATTGTAAGATCCAAAAATAAGATTAGATCTTTTAGAATATTTTAGAAAAGTAAGATATTGATAACTTATTCTTAAGATCTTCAAAGGAACGTACACTACAACTTAAGACAAACTATTGGAAGTATAATTGAATAGTTATTAAGAACTAAGAACTATAATGATTTTTGTAAATTGATAATTTACTTAGAAGCAGCTCTTAATACGATCAAAACTAATAATTTAGAAGAATCGTTTACCAGAGAGAACATGTTAAATGTCATTAACCACAAGAAATCTAATTAATTCATGGTACTCATGGAGTACCCAAGTTGTTGGTTACTTTTATCTTTCCCGTTATTTTAGTTGATTTAACTAAATACTTTGGAAATCAGGGTAATAACATATTCTAATTGATTGAAATAATATGAATTACTATACTTGTATATGATAATCCTAACTATCCAAAATAAGTTCATCCAAATCCATTGACAAAAATTTTTACTCACATCCTAACGTATTGAGGGGCTCTTTGATAGATTGTATTGAATTAGCTATATTAATTAGTGGCCTATGTCCATGTATTATGTCTCATTACCTAAAATACCATTTTTCTTTCAAAAATTACCATCTTACGTAAACTAATGATATGAGACCACTAATTCACAACCGCTATTTTTAAGGAAAAAGCATAAGGATACCCAAACTTTCATAATTTCAACTTTCCTTTAAAACTCCAAGCATAGTAAAACTGGAATTGGTGAAATATATAAATAAGTGATAAAGAAGTATCAATTGTACCTTCTTATCATATCATAATACCCATTTCAGCCAATTAAGCCACTTGCATCTTCAAAGTTATAGCAGTTTGCTCATTCTTTCTGTCGATATCGTAAATAAGGGTTTGTCACTCAAAAATTTCATACGTGTAACATTTTACTTTGGTGGTTGTCTTTCAATCTTTGGATTCTGTGGTTTTGTTGTCAATTTTGGGTTAATTATCAATATATTGCACAGATCACTTTGTGCACTTTGCTACCACTTTCTTGTTGGTTACTTATAGGGAACTAGGGATTGCATCTTAGTACTTCTGTAACACTGACATATATTCAGTTAACAACTAACATAGAATAGATTAAGCAAAACTTATTTTACTAAAACAAAACACTAAATATCAGAAATTGCAACAAAATAAATCTTCATAAGAAAATTGTAACACCCCAAAATTTCCCTTAAAAATAAAATCTTGAATTATCGATTTTTTCGTTTTCAAAATCACGAATGTTGTTTTGACATAAAAATAAGTTTTGTGCCTTCAAAAGATTTTCGTACATTTAAGTTTTATTTTGTGTCCCGTTTTGATCTAAACGAGCCCGAGAATTCCCGAAATAAAATTTTTGAATCACCAATTTATTGGAAATTTATTTGATTTCAAAATCAAGCTTCGTTTTAAAACCAAAACACATTTTACACATTCGAAAATATTTTGAACAAACACGTTTTAATTCCTCGTCACGTTTCGACCCAAAAATGAACCCCGTTAGCCCAATTTACAAGCCAAAACTTGACCCAAAACCCTAGCCACTTTTGTTGACCATTTGGACACCAAATTGACACTCAAAATAAAAGAAAAAGGGAAGGAAATCTGAAGCAAAAGCTCCAGCCGCACAGCAGATCTACAGCAGTGATGGATGGGATTTTTGATCCCATCCATCCATCCTATGTAGTCAATTAGCCACCTATCTACTACCTCTACATGTTGGATAATGTTTTGGAGGGTTTAAACTGTTGGATTCTCTCATTTTGGCCCCCAAATCCCTCTATAAATAAGTCATTATGAGGCTTAAAAATCTGCTGAACTTAAACACTCTTATCTTCCAACTCTTGCATTTTATAAACTCCGACTTGCATCTCTTTCATCTAGCCAAAACTGATTTCGCTAAAGGGAGATTCTTGTGTGTGTGACTCTCATCCACCACTTGGTAAGTGACCATAGACTTGTGGTTTAAGAATGAATAAGTGATATAGATAATAGTGTTTGACATGAATGTGTATATGTGGTTATAGGTGCGATTATAAGTTTGGATCAACCATATTTTTGGATTTAAGCTACAAGAGGTAAGACTTATACCATCTCCTCTTCTCCATGAACATGTGTTTCCAGCTTTCCGTTGATTATTCGAGTATGTTTGGAGTATTTGGTGCCATTGACATGTTGAACATGAGAATTGATATTGTTGTTTTGCTATTCTTGCCAAAAATCTATGCTCAACTCTTGAATATATTAATCTCATTCTTAATCACTCATCTTAAAATCTTGTACCAATGCTTGGAATTGAATATTGAATGATAGACCATGAACTAGGGGGAGAAACGAACGAAAAATTTGATTAGAACCAAAAGATATGGACAAAATTGTATATTTTGATGTTGAAACGATCTCTCGAAAAATTTTAAAATCAAAACCTAAAATGATATTTTATAAATGTTTTTATATATTTAAGAATCTCAAAAATGTATTTTTGGATAAAAAATTCAAAGAAAATCAAGAGACTAAAAATCGGATTTCAAACCCGAAAGTCAGTGCTCAAGCGCTCATATGGGCGCTTAAGCGCAGAAATCACTGTTCACAGGTGCTCAAGCACCCATCTTCGGCCAAGATTTTGCGTTTTGGGCGCTCAAGCGCCCGTCTGTGCGCCCAAGCGCCCAGTCTCGGTCCAAAACTTGTACTCTTGAGTTTTAAACCTTATTTCTTGATATCTTGAGTCCATATCCAATTATTTTAACGTTATACAAAGTTTCAAAATGTAATTCCACTAGTCCATGGTCGAATTTCCGAATTAATCGATTGATTGAATTCGTTTTGGCCTATTGAAATGTTATTGATATTGTGGCCTCAGAACGTTATCCCTTACCAGCTTCTTCATTGATTGATTGATTACCTATTTCGTTCTAAAGCCATATGATTAATTGATTGGAGCCCATGTGGGGATTTCTTGGGGACTGAACTCGGGCAGTATCGGACTGTCGACTAGGACCCTCGAGCCCCTGATTGTTGGGTATTTTAGATGAATTCTGGAGGAAGAATTCTGAAGCACTACTCTAAGCACGTACGTCGGCTGTGCTTCTTGATTGAATGATGCTCCCCCGGGAGTTGGAGGGATAAAGCGAAATGTATACATTGAAGATATAAGGGTGATAGACCTACTAAAAGATAGATTTAGCCTATGAACTTGAATGTGATACATATATGTATATATTGATTATCTTGAACATTCCAATTGCTATTCGTATCACATTCTTATATTGTTACTTATGTGCTCATGTTCTTTGGAACTCTTACTCTCTTTTGTATGCTATAAGTTTTACTAGGTCAGTGGACTCATGACCCTATTTACCATATAGGTTTTGAACCATGAACGATTGAATGATTGATTAGAGCTCGATAGATTGTATAGCTTGGTTGGGATTGTAGACCCTATTGTATTTTGATTTAACCTATCGTTTTGGGACTTCTAGACTTAGATTTGTATTTTGGATCGACATCATGATTTTGGACTTATGAAATGTATAGAATATTGGATTGTATTGATAAGTTTGATGGCTCAAGTGTAATTTTGGACAGTTTGATATGTAACTACTCATTTTGGGAATTAGTTCGGATCGTTTGACGAGTTTTTATGAGATTTCGCTTGAATAATATTGATGCATTAAAGTTCTGATGATTTTGGAATAATTATCCGTCCGCGAGTAGCACTTCGGATCTCGGGGCGTTACAAAAATGGATTGAAATAGAACTAAAATAAGAGAAAGTAGAAAAATAAAATGCCCGAAAAGAAAAAAAAATCAATTAAAACACAAAATAGGAATAAAAACAAAGAAATGGAAGATCATCTCTAAAAAAATACTGAAATAAGATAAATACAAAATTAACTGAAAAACCCTATACACACAAAAACATGAAAAGTAAGCTCGCCTCAGAACACATACACTAACTCAATGAAGAAGAAGATGCACAATCCGCAAATAAAATCCCAAAGAAAAAACAATATTTCTTGGTATTCCTCTATTTGTCATAGAGACAAAATTATCTTTTCACATCTAATTTCCAAGGAGATCTAAGCTCCTAGATCCACACGCTGAAAAAAATCAACTAAAAAAAGTCCAAAGCTTAAACACCAAAACAAAAATTATATTGAGCAAAAATCACCAAACTCAATAATTAAAAAATATGTATAAAATAAAAATAAATAAATAATATATATATATAAAAAATACTAGCAGGGAGCCAACCGCGCTTTGTGCGGTCTAGTGCCCGTTATGATTTTCGTGTTTTAAACACATGCAGTTGTAGTTGATCCTTTGGTATTTTCAATTTAATTTTTGTTATATAATTGTATAGTTGAATATATAAAGATGTGGTTAGTTATATGTACTTATAACTATATAAAGTAAATAAAGTGTACTGATAGCATTCGTGAAGATTTTCATGGAGTTTGGAACATTCAATATATACTTACTTGTTATAAAGGTGTACCTGTTAATTGTTGTTATTGCTTTTAATTATCATAGTAATATTAGATATAATGTGATGTGACACAATTCTCTCTCTCTCTCTCTCTCTCTCTCTCTCTCTCTCTATATATATATATATATAACTTTAGTTGTTTTTCCTTTTCTTTATGTTTTTGACAAAAATCTTATTTAAGATGTTTAGAAACTACTGTATATTTCAATTTATACTTAGTGATCCAATTCAACGAATTAAAAAAAATTAGTGTGGGGACAATTACCTTAGCAGCCGGCCTTAGGTTTCGTTTAATTACGAAAATAGTTCATGTGATTTGAGAAATTATAACAATGCCCCTTGTCGTTAATTCATGAAATTAAAAAGTTAAAAAAACTTGTGTGACATTATAATTAGTTAAAGAAACTTGTGTGACATTACAATGATACCTCTGAAAATTTAACATGCATATTAATGAAAACATTATACAAAAACCCTTTACTCAAGGTGTCTACTTATAATATACAACTTGTGTTATTATTTTGAATGTGATCAATCTTGATGTGCACCAAACAACTTCTTGCATCCACCCTTGCTTCATCAAAGTGAATAGCCAGCTTCTTGGATTATACATGTAGATTTAGAGTTTTCAAGTGAAGCTAGAGAACTAAAATCAGATGATCAGCAAACATTGCTATTTTAGAGGGGATGACATTGTAAGCATCTGCAACAGTTTGGCTTCAGTCCTATGTTCTTTAACCACTTGTTCATGTTATTGTATATGCTGATGATTATTGATTAATTTGTAGTGCTCATTTTATTTCTCTGAAGATTTCTTATCAAATTTGTTCCCCTATTCTTTGTTACAACATAAAATAATTTAGTATACAAACTAAATATACTATTGTAATTCCAACAATAGATATGCATCTAACAAATTTGATATTAGTTACAACACATACGTCACATGGCCTAAAACCAATCAACTTAGTTGACAACAACTAATGCTAATTGAAAAAATATGAGACAATCATAAGCCAGTACATGTAAAGTCATCAAAGTAGAATTTCAAAAGTCAAAATTTTTGCATCACATGATATTGCCATGAAGAGGAAAAAGAGTATTTACGTAGTAACTCCATAGAAAGTGTTAAATGACTGTTTCAATTTATTAATTACATGATACAGTTGGATGCGAACTTAACATTTCTTTATACTTTTTAGAATTTAACTTAGTGTCCCATGAAGGATATTAACACATTAATGCCAATGAGTTACTTAAAACTAAGCCAATACAAGAATATCACCGAGAAATTAGAAATCTAGCTTTATTGAACTATTGTGAGATATTCAAAGTATCAACTTTGATTCTTATCACTTCCCTTCAACATAAACACAAAATTTTTAATTGAAGTGTTCAATTTGAGATAAAAATGAGATATTTAAAGTAAATCTTGGATAT
>JACFYI010003636.1:248915-262308 GCA_014898755.1 Handroanthus guayacan | reverse complement strand
CGAGCGAGCGAGCTGTGAAGACCAAAGTTCTCTGTGAAAAGCTTTGAAAATAATGCTGATTTGTTGAAGAAGAAGAGAGAGGAAGAGCCCTACAAGGACCAGGCTGACGATGGTGACAACAAAGAGGAGGAAGAAGCAATATGGTACCACAAGTTTCGAATTCATCTTCCCCAAATGTTACATGTCTATTTATTATGTGATTATTTTTTATGCATTTTTTTCTCCAAAACTCAGCATCAACTATTTCCTCCATTACCCGTTCCAATGATATATAGGTTTCCATAGTCCAAATTGCAAGTATTGGATGCTCTACCGAGAGCACCAATTTGTTTATTCATTTCACTACGGAGACGGCAGTGGCATGGTGGTTTTTCGGTATGTGATTTGCTTTAATTTGATACAATTTTCAGTGAATCATTGACAGCAATAGAGACATAAATGGATAAGATTTCCATGTCATAAAAGGAATGGCTTTTGACAATCTATGTTTAGTTTTTACAAACACATTTCTGGAATATTGATACAGAGCTTTAAATGGGTCGAGATTGTCCAGAACATTTTCTATGGATTGTTGCCCGCGATGGGCTTACTTCAGAAACGACAGTCTTGTGGTACATATGTCTTGAATAGCAGTTTGTTTTATATGTTTTGGTGATATAAATGTGAGATCTTGATATTTATCCACCTTTTCTTAACTAAGGTATGAGAGAGGTCGCTTTTGGGTACTAAGGTTGGCTAGAATGAAGCTGCAGGTTCAAAGTTGTGAGGGTTGAAATGCTTTTGACTAGGTATTTGATCCAGCCATGTAAGGGTGGAGGATTCATTATTCACATTGTAGATCACTTTAATCCTGAGGTCGTATTCTTCTTCACTTAGTAGTGGTCATAGATTTCTTTAGGAATTTAAATCTCATTGACATTTCAGTTTATTTTCTAGACATAGAGCTCGTTGGAGGTGCTACACCCACTTTATGGATCTTCAAAAGTTGTGACATATAAAATGACAAATGCTGTGAGTTAAATATATATTTCATGTGGCAGTGACTACTGGTTTTTCTTATAAATAATTCGTATTTGATTTATATAAAGATTTAAGAAGATTGATTTTTCGTTGTGCTTGTTTATTTCTTCAAATTTCTTCAATGTTCGTACATATATTTCACCCATTCGCTACTGCAATAGTATATGTGCTTCAATAATTCAAATTCCATTTGTTGAATGCTCTATAGTAATATTGGCATGTGCTTTACAATAATAGTTCTCGTGGCGTCTCTGTCATTGTCACAAATAGTAATATTTCATTTATTTATTAATGAAAAATTATGTGAACTAGCTGCAAGAACCACAATTTGCTTGGCCTTCTATTATCTAAGTCATGCAAAGCCTTGATCATATTTGTTGAGCAACAAGCTATTGTAATTGTGTGGCTGAAGAACGTAAGCATATGGGCAAACAGCGCGACTTCTTTTGAGTTTTGGGAGAAGCATTGCATATACTTCATTATGTGTCTAATACGGTTTTTGTACTTGTTTTTCCTTGTTTGGATTCTAACTACTTTTTGCACTCTTTCGGCTATTAACATGGAAGATGAGGTTGTTTTTTATGGAGGGATATCTACCTTCGAAGTGGTAGATAAGGATGAGAATGATTTGCGACGCAAATGCACGGATTCTGGCTTTTACTTTTGCCTCAAACTACATTAAGCTTTTGGAAATTTCTTTCTATTCATTAAAATAATTAACGAACAGTGCTGAAAATGATTAGGCACATAAATAATTTATTTGGTGGCTGTAGGAGTTTGTAAGCAAGTTACTTGTTGAATTTTTATATAAATACCTTTGGCCGACGTATCATTATTCTACACATCAAAATTGTGAATTTCCTTCACAAGGTTAGTGCGACATTGAATTTTGAATTTCTTAAGTGGCATAGCATAGTTTGGCAATAAACTGAGCAAGGTTTGTGGCGAAAAGTTGACAAAATAATAATGAAAATCTCACCATTCTTGAATAAGGCCTTCACACTGTTCTCTGGAACTTGGCTGCCTATGTTGAAGAAAGGAGGTGGGGTTGTTATCATGTATTCATTTTGTATATTAGGCAAACTCTCATTTCCATATGTCCTTTTCTGTAGAAGAAAATGCAAAAGGAAAATCACATATTTTTAAAAAGGGAAAATTCCTAAATTTGATGTACAATGTAATATATATTCTCTTCTTGAACTTCACACAATGGACATGTGATTTCGTCAACAATTTACTGGTTCATATTACAGTTTGACTGTAAGCTAAAGTGCTATGTTTAGTTTGTCTTGTGTTAAGATTGACTTCACAAGATATGAAATGGATCTTAACTTTTGTGAAGAACAACAAAGCATTATAAATATTTTTTTTTCTGGATTGTGTTATGTTTGCTTGTTTAGTTACTGTTTACTGGAAAGGACAAGATGGTAATATAACATGATGAAGAGCTCATATGTTGCTCGTGAAGCCTGCAGAGAATATGCAACATGGATGGAACAATAATTTCCTGATCTCGACTATGGAAAAATTCACTCAAAATCCACTGTCCATGGTGCATGCTTCTTTCTTAGTTCTCTTTGCTGATTTCTTTTGTGTAACATTGTTTGAGTCTTGCATATTTATCTAAAGTGAACCATTTGATGGCAAAATGAATAAATAGGATTCTAACACCTCCTGTACTTTAGAGCTTTGGCTATTAACAAAATTTTAATCCTCTCATCTATCAATGTAAACCTTGATGGATAATTAATATTTTTTTTTTTGATATTTTATTTTTACCTTTGGATGGGTTTTAATTTAAGTTCGGTTTTTTCAGAATCTTTTTCTTTTTGCTGGATTTTCTTACTTCTTTGATTTGGATTTCCTTTTTTTGTATTTTCCTTGCTTTTCTCTTTGTAGTTTGCATATTCATGTTTTCTATGTTATCTTTTATTTTGTTTGCCATTGTTCTTTCCATGAATTTTGTCTCTCTCAATTTCATTTATTTACATTATACCTTTATTGAGTTCTTGTCATTTTTTAAATATTTAATGATATAATGATGTATTTTATGGTGATATTTGCAGTTAACCTTTATGAATTTTTCTTGGCTTGGGTGATTCACTTATACTTTGATTGTGAAGTATTCCTTTTATATACTTTAATCACTTTGATCATTTTCCTAATATAGTATAAATTTCATTGGGTTGTAGTTTTTTTTTTTTTTATTTGGTTACACTTACTTTGAATTTCTGGATTTTTTTATTTTTTTGGTTTTTAATTTGTTTTATATGTTTCATTGATTGTGTTTCTATAATTTTTTAATGTTTTTGTATTTTCTTTTCATTTATTGTCCAGTTGTTATTGTTACCAAAATTTTTTATTGTGTTCCATGAAGATGGCAAAGAATTGGAGTGCTTCTTTGTGGTCTTAATTATTATGAATTTTGTGTGCGTTTTCGTTTACACACTCCGAATGTATTTTGTCATGTTGTTTAAAAGTGCAGCTGTTGCTATTGTTGCTTTTAATTCAAAATAAGTGTTTCCTGCTTCTTTCTATTTGCCTGTTGAGGTGAGTTCATGGTTCTTGGTTTATTTTGGAAGATTTTCTGCTGTTGTATAATATGGGCTTGTATTTAGTACTTTTATTATAGTTGTTCTTTTGGACTGTGAGAACTTGCATTTATTTTTTGTATTTATGTGGGTAAAAGGTGCGAAAAGATTCTCTTTTCTTTTTTTTTTTTTTTTTGGATTTATACGGTTGGGTTCCATCGGATCTGGTTGAATCAGTGATTTAATGGAGGAAAACTCAATACTCACTGTACTGATTACTCTTCTTTGTACTCTGGTTCACCCACCCCCCAGCCAAAAATTAGAGTACTGTCTTTATTTTCTAAATTTTTGGTTCTATTTTCTATTTTAAATAAGGAAAATACAAAAAAAAAAGAAAAGAGCAGTGGTGAGAATAGAGATATCTGGTATACTCTTAATTATTTCTTTTCCTTTGTTCATTAGCGAAAATCATTGCTTATTTATTCCAGTTTGGTGGGTAAGCACTTTATTTTATTATTATTTTTTTTTTTTCGGGTGTTCGTCACCCCAAAAGATATCAGGTTTAAGTATTCTCTTTCTCCAACAAAACAAAAAAGCCAGACAAGAGGTGGGTACTCACTTTATCTTTCTTGATTTCTCTGTCTATTTTTTAAATGTGTGTTTTTTTTTCATATACTGATAATTCTTTTTGAAATTTAAAAATAATTGAAGGAATCAGAGTTTCATTTTGGTCATTACAGTTTTTGAACCCTCGATTTCCTACGATCAAGAAAGCAAATGAGATTGAACTGAAAGTGTTGATTTTTTGAAACTAACCGATCTTAAACGTAACATCCTTCTTTAAGCTCCAATTCTTCAAATTCCACATCCAAAATGTTGATATTTGAAAAAAGAACTAATATAGCCAGTTTTTAAATAATCCATTTTCATGATGATCTGTATTGTTATTCGATTTTTTCTTCAGTTATAAATCTTTTTCAACTTTATTCTTTCCATAAATCTAATTTCAATCATGTTATTTTACTTAAATAATTCAACTAAAAATATTTAATAATTAAGAAACATTTATCATTATTAAAAATAATATATATAGACACTATAATCTAATATCTATACTATATATATGTATAAAGCGTGAAGACCAAATGTATAAATGAAAGAACAAAATCAACTTCATTTAAAAGATCATTACAAAGTAATTACAAAAATATAATGACAATATATGTTTGTATTTCGTTAAATCCATCTATTCAATGCATTATCTTTATCTTAGTTGCATTAGATTTTTGTTATTGTTTTTGCAGAATTTTACTACAAAAGATCACATGCAGATGTTGTAGGTAAGTGGTAAGAGCCATTAGTTATGAATAACGCTCTCTTGTGGTGACTTTAAAGTGGACCAATTAGAATTTTAGGCAAATGAAATTTTTTTAGAAACTCAGCCTCTTAAAGTTTCATAGGAAATGGGGATGAACGTGGTGAATTTTGTCGGTTGATAGTTTGGTTTGAGGATTAAGTACCAATTAGACAACAAACAGCACTGAATATTTTAAAAGATTTGCACCTCTATAAAGACTTAAAAATACTAGCATTAGGCTTTTTCCTAATTATTTAGGAGTTAAATATTGGATGGATGTTAGAGCACAGACAACTTGGGGAATTTTGGATCTATTTGAGCTTCTATGTTTACACTACAAGGTTTGCGAAGTTCTGGTTTATAAACTTGATAAATTTCGGGTACTAGCATCTGTTTCATTGGTTGAATCTTAGTAGTTTGTAAAATTAGATATGGGAGTCTGGGATAGTTCTTTTTCTTCTGTCCTCTTGGCTATGCAAAATTTTGTCTGGATTTTCTTTGTTCAGGATTGTTTCTGATTAATAAATCTGCAATATATTTGCTTATATCTTCTTGATGAACTAGCTACATCCCCATATTAAGATAGCCCTTAAAAGAAAAGTAGGAAACTGTCTTGTATCATATTATCTTGTATCCTGAGTTATATTTTACCTAATCACAGAAGCAGTGAGAGTTGACTTGGATTATCAACCATCTTATTTTCGGTGTTTTACCTCCAATCCTCTATTTTGCTCTTTATGAGGTAGGAAATTAACCCAAATTGTGTAAAGGCAACCTAAGAAGCTAATTATAAAAAAAATAAAGAACTTTTCCAAGGGTCTGTGTAACCCAAACTATGTGAAGATTCATAAAGAGGTAATTATAAGAAAATAAAGCCTTTCTAAGTACTACATGCGAATCTGAAAGTATTTTTATTACGTATCTTTGATGCAAAGCAAAAGTTTTTTTTATTATGTGCTACTATTAGATTTATTTTCTTGGGAAACCTCTATGCATTTTAACTCATGTAAAGTTGACGTATCTTTGAAAACCGAATCATTCGGAGAGGTCATGCGACTAATTGATCGTTTCATTGAGATAACCTTCAATTGAAATATTATGACAGACTGAGTTTTAACTAATTGATTGCATCATCATTCAGCAAGCAGGAGAGCTATTTTGCTTATCTGTTTGGATGCAAGAGCCTGAGTTTTAGCTATCTTTATAAAAATCTAGAATTTGAGGTGCTCCAGTCTAGCACTTTTGTTTGTTTATCATCAAATTGTGACATCATTGCTTCTTGTAAAATATACATTTCACGTATTGGGTAATGCATTCTTACTTGATAGCAGAAGAGTGGAATGTTTTGTTGTTCCCATGTCAATAACGAAGTTTGGTAGGCTATGTTTTCATATTTGCAATTGACTGCAACTGTATAAGAAGGTAATTTTATCATAATGGAAAAGGCTCTATGGATTGTGTATTGCCAAATCATGCCCCGCATAGTTTGAAGCATGCTGGTTTTTGTTGTTTTACTATTATTCAACCATTCAAGAGTTGCATGTTATTGTGGCATCCCTCTTATTTTTGTTCAATCAAGCTACACAAGAGGTATGTCTCTCTATTTTCATACTTTAGACCAGATTTAGACTACAAGGCAATTGCTTTTGTACTTGCTTTGTAGAGAGTTGTGCTTTGTAGACAGTTGAAGCTGAACAATTTATCAGTTGATCATACTGCCCATCTCAAACCATCTAATGGGGGTTCAGTTGCAACTACATATGAGTTTTTGCTTTCTTGTAGTGTTTTCAATTGACATAAGCGCTTGCTCACTGCTGGAGTTAATATCTATCTTTGTACCCTGTGTTGATCTCGATGTATAGGACTTACACTTGACCTTTCTTTGTAGTGGCTAGGCAGCTTACTAACATAGTGCTATCAAGATGCTGAATAGCAAAATCAGAGTACTTCATAACTATCTTCTTGTCATGCAGAAAGGTATATTTGTTCATTTTTCTTCTGTCAACTTCATTATATTGAATTAAAAAATAAATAAATGGTTTTACTTTTTGGGTTAAGAAAGAGAAGCATGCAAAAAATGTTCATCCTATCTCTGGAAAAGACCACCAACTCCAGGCCTCTTGGCTTAAGATAAATATAGAGTTAAGTGGGATTAATTTATTAGGGGAAGAGATGATTGGAGTGCGTTACATGACTAAGTATATATCAGGAAAGCTGAATGGAAACAATCGTTAATTAGGAACCAATTTAAGGTTCAAATTGGTTTATCTAATTATTACAGGTGATTAGATAAATGAGCTTATTAATAGTTGGATGCATCGGACCGTAATCAGAATGCTCTGATTTTTTTGCATTACATTTATAAACCATTCACTTGCTACAAAAATAGGTTATCAAATTATTGCTTAGTAAATGATGTTTTCTTTATTAGTTCCACTATTTATGCAGTTTTTATATGTTTAAGACGTCACCATGAATCTTCTCATGATTACTAGATCATGTATTCATTTTGTATATTTGGCAAACTCTCATTTCCAAATTTCCTTTTCTTTAAAAGAAAATGCAAAAGCAAAATCATATATTTTTGAAAAAGGAAAATCCTAAACTTTTCCGCACAATGTAATCAAGAAGGTGTATTTCTTTGTAAAAGTAGCAAACATTATAGTATGTGATTTAAAAACTATTATTATAATAATTAAAGAATTTCTTGTGATGTATCTTAACCATCTCTTAAAACAATGTCATATATTTTATAGTTACCAATACAAAGTTAACAACATGGTTGTGTATTCTGATGGCACGTAGGTTATTGAGTCTGCACCAGTCTAGGGAGCTCTTCAGTTTGTATTAATAATACAATTCTTCTAAAAATTATTGGTCACCTTCATTTACTTCTTTTATTAAACGTTTAAATTATTCTTTACATTGCATAGCTATATAATTATATTTTCTAATTATTTTAAGCACATTATATTATGAATTTAATATAAAAGGCTTACAACACTATTAGCATGGTATGTATGAATGTGTGTATATCTTACCAAAAAAATTATAAAAAAAGTTATTTGAGTTATTTTTTAGTCATATGAAAAATTGATTGAAAAACTTGTCATACCATATTTGCTTCTTCATCTTCTTTGCCTTCACCATCATGAGCTTCGTCTTCATAGGGTTCTTCCTTTCTCTTTTTCTTCAACTCCAACGTCATATCCGTAACCCAAAAAAAAAAAAAAAATCAAACAACTCAACTATATCTTCTAAGTAATCAACCTGAATGTTTATCTATAATTTATTAACTGTAAATTATATTTTTTATATAATTAATTATATTTAAAATTTTGCACAAATGCGGAGCATTTTTAAATATGCATTTTCATAAATGTTATTAGTGAAAAATTTTCATTTGTCGATAAGAAGAATCATACTTTGTTGTGAGGTAATGGTCTTCAATTTTTCTAAAAGTTACAAAAATGAAGCATTTGTTGAATTAAGTATAAAATTCTTCTGATTTATTCTTCGAGAAAAAGAAAAATTGTCTTAATTGTCTCATTACTTTTTAATTACACGCCTATTAAAGCAGAGCATATATGTCACTATCAAAGTTTATTAGTTAATTATATAATACTACAAAATAAATATGTTTTTAATGTGAGATTAGCCATGTTAGTTTTACCAATTTGCTAATGACGTTTGATGTGAGATAACAATTTGGTAAACAAAGCTCTATAATGACAGCAATAATCATGAACTAGCACAGTATCCTTGCACCTAAATTCACACGGACGGGCACTAGACCGCACCTTGTGCGGTCCACTCCTCACTAGTATTATATAAATGGCCAAATCATATTTACAAATTGCGTGAGTCTATTAATTAATCTTGGAATTAGTAAAGTTTAAACTTGAACATGACGACTACTAATTAAAATTTAACAGAACAAATCATTATTAACATTTTATATTTCATTATCTTACTTATTTTCTATGATTCAAAATAAACTTAAAAATAACACTAAATATTTATACAGACTAAAATTTACGTACTAGTATTTCATATTCAATTTCCAGTACATTATAATTTCCACTATTATATTATAATATCATAGAAGTTCAAAATATTCATTATCATATTTTTATCTTATGAAACAATTTTAAAATTCAAAATGTATTTCGTAACACCAAATTAGGCACTTTTGTCACAACTCAAGTAAAGTCTTTTCTTTCATTTGAAAATAATATTTATTTAATGATCACATAAGGTAAAAATAAAATATGAAATAAATTACATCAATTTTTAATTTTTCAATGCATCACACCAAGCATAGGCTACTGTATATTTTATGCATATATATGTGGATGTTTTAATTTTAATAAAAATATAAATAAATATTTTACTTTTGATTATTATTTAAAGATAATGATGCTCATTTTCATCCTTTTGAAATTAAAAGAATGATAATTAATAATAACCTTTTGGACTACCCTCATTAATATATTATAATTAATCAATGCTTTTGGTAGTGTCAATTTAATATGGTCCAGAAAATTTTAATATTATAGTACTTCCATGTGAAGCAAAGCTCAAAATTGAAGGCTTCATATCACGTTTCTTCTTCTTCTTTTTTTTTTTAATTTAATTTTGATAAAAGGCTCCTATCGTTTACATTTCTTTCTTTAAATAAAATATATCAATTGAATTTGAAACTAATTGCCGAATTGTTGGGAAGTAGTGGGGGAATAAGTTGATTTATGACTAATATAAATATAAAAATAAAAACATAAAAATCTCTGTAAAAATCGGTTGAATAAGTAAACTTACACAATAAATTTATTAAAATATATATAAATAATAATAAGGACACTTGGCATTTAAAGAGTAGGGTACCTAATGTTAAACTTCTACTAGATGAACTTATTTTGGATAACCCCGAAGAAGAGGAGGAGGAGGAGTAATAATAAAATAATAATAAATATTGCTCCTTACTATTTTTGACATAAGATATGAATTTTGAAATAAAATAAGATCTGATCCGGAAAGGGGATTTTATCTAAAAAAAGATCCGGAAAGGGGAAAAAATTCGTACTTAACTTAACATACCCTGCTCCGAATTGCAGCCCGGCTCAGGTCTCTTTATTTTTGAAACACGAGGACACTTTCGTGTCAATTCTAGGGTTTTTGATTTTTAGGCGGCTCTACCGTCGTCGATGTTCTTGCCATTTCGACCTCAATCTTGATTTCCCGAGGAATCAGGTCCAAAAATTTTTTCTTGCCTTACACGGACACATATACGCTTGCGCTAATTCTAGGGTTTTTGATTTATAGGCGGCTCTACCGGCGTTGTTGATTTTCTTGCCTTTTCGCCGTCAATCTTGATTTTCTGGCGACCCTGGTGTGAAAATTTTCTCTCATATTTTTCTTTTGTCTTGCTTTTGATGAGTGCACCGACTGGTTTTAGACCAAAAGCTTCCATATTTACATGTTTTAGATTTGCATTGATTTGTAAAACTACAATTTATGCACAGATCCGACAAGCACGTGCACACACATGTGATTTGTAGAACTACATTTCAGATCTTCATATTTCTTGACATAAATTGGGGACTTTACTCACAGATCTGACAAGCATATATGTATATATGCGTGCGTGGGTGTCGTTTATTGACGCTTGATTTTTCTTACTTTATCTTGTTATTGATGTGTTAAGCATTTGAAATTGTGGTAAATTGATGATCTTCAGGTGTAGAGGTCAGGAGAGAAGGAGTGCTGTATTGTGCAAATGGATCCAAGGGGTGAGGAATTGGCGAGATTGAGGAGTAAATGTCATGTTGATGTTGTTGATGACCTCAGATATGCTAGAGCAAACAATCCACTATTTAATCAGGAAATGCGTGAATGTAAAAGATTGCTCGAGAAAAATAACGAGATGGATGAGAGCTGCCGGAAGTTCTTGTCATGCCTTTTGAATACGGCAGAAATGTTTGAGCCTCAAAAGGAGGTGCAAGACAAAGCTAATGATGAAGTTGGTTCTGACCCGAAGATTTATGGAGTGAATGATGTTGGACAAGAATCCGAAGGTGGAAGTGGTTCTAAAGTTGAGATCCTGGACAGTGAAGCAACTATCAAGGAAGGAAACTTAGGCACCTTTGGGCCTTCAAAGAGGCATCATGAAAGTGTATGTCTTCTTTTAACAAAACTTCGTCCCCTTTCTGCCATGCTCATGTTTTCAGTTGTTACCTTTTGTTTGCTTTACATTACGTTTGGTTTAAGGATTTTGACGAGGAAAAGAAAATGTTATGGAAAAGGAAAAGAAAAGAGAGATGAAATTCCAAATTCGTTTAGTTATTCAAATAAGACATTAAGAAAAGAAACAAGGAGAAGAAAATTCATAATATATTTGAGAAGGAGAGAAGCCTAAATAAGTTTTTCCTCCATTTTTCTCACCTTTTTGTGAGGAAAATAACTTCTCCCCATGTAAACTGCATTTTCCCTCAAGTTTACCTTAATATTTTCCTCACTAACCAAACATACAAAGTGTGTTCATTAGCATTTTCTTTGCTTTTTCTCACTAGAATCCTTGTGCCAAACATAGTGTTAATCTTTTGTAAATTTGTTACTACTGTCGTTTTTGTTACTTATCGCTATCTATACAGATGGAGGATTCCTTCCTGAACCTCCTTAGATCGAGTGAGGGTGGTGAGTTTAGAAAACAGGTGTTGAATGTTCTGAGAAAACCATTTGACGAGGAGGAGTATGTCAGGCATCAAGAGGGCGTCAAATGCTATCTCGATCACTATCCAGGTTATTTGAATATCAAAATTTTCTTACTCTTTGGGATATTCTATTTTCTTGTTATTCTATCGATATTATTTGTGCATTTCAGCTATTTGTTTATTATATGCATCGTAATTGTTTCATGTATGATACAACAGTTTCTTTTGTCATTGGCAGCCATGATTTCTAACTCATTTGAACTTACTATTTTGCTATCACAATTGATATTTTCTTCACCTTGTTGATTAGAAAATTATGTTTTTAACGATCATGTTTATATTACTTGGGGAGGTTGTGCATGTCTCGTTTTGTCCTATATCATTATATCATGACAACCATGTTTAGATTGAACAAAAATCAGAATGAATATATTTCATTTTTCCCCTTATCAGATCTTGAATTTTTGAGGTAATGTCTATGTGTCGATGATGTTTGATCTAATGAAAATGTGTTGAAGTGTGATCAGAAGGCCACTTTGGCTTTGATAGGAACACCAGGGCCTGACCTCTCTAGATGAGGATGCGTACAAGTCCTATGGACCAAAAAACTATTATTTGAACATATGTAGTTTGAAATTTAAAATATTATGATGACATGATTCGTGGAATATGGAAACAATTTCTTGACTCAAATTTTCCTTTTGAATTTGTTGTTCTCACGCATTATCTGACATATCTCTTCATGGATGCAGATCTAAGGAAAAAACTCACAAAATATCGATACGATCAAAGAAAATGCTTGACCATTTATCGTGGATTTTTCTTTTGGCTTCAGGTTTGTGGATATATGTTTTTTCACGTTTTCTTTATTCATTTAGTGTTCTTCTTGTTTTGTATGTCAACTATATTGTGTCTTGTTACTTTTATCAACTCTCCTAACAAGGGATTTTATTTTAAAAATAATACCGATATTTATAATATCTATTTAGAGAAACTTGATATTAGGTTAAACATTTGTAGTCTTAACTTAAAGATCATATATTAGTTTTCTGAAATATAGGCTGTACTTCTGCTTAGTTTCTTCATAGTCAATCTATTGTGGCATTTTATTAAATTTTTGACTATTATTCAGTTGCACGATATACAATGTTCCAAGTTATACTCGTAGTTATTGATTAAAAATGTGCCATAAATACACAGTATGATCTTTCTAAATGATTCTTGTCTTGAGTTTCTACCTAGTTTAGTTATTGGTGCATTTTATTTCTATTTTAGATGTATCTTATTATCTACTAAGTTACTTTTCTACTGTTGATCAGAATCTCGCACAACAAGGATCATTTAAGCCATGGGAAGACCGGGAATGCCTTGCCGTGGTGCCAGGATCTACTTAAAACTTCTCTTTGCAACTCTAGTCGGTGTTCTTTCCGAACTAAGTGACCACATAGAATATTTACCGTGGATATTACTTTCAGAGTTTTGAGCTACTTATATACACCATCCCAAACTCATAGCTAGTCCTTAATTTATTGCTTTTTAATATTTCCTTCTCAGACTTATGACATTCATTGGTGGTTTGAATTTTGCCACTTGATGTGAAAATTGAAAATGGAAGAGACATCACCCTCCCCAATGGTGATAAATCCTGATCATGTCTGCTAGGAGGACGTTACCGAGCTGTAGTCTCATGTATTGGTTATTTTCTTTTTAGTTTTTGTTTGGCTATAAAGCTTTAGTTTTTACGCAAAAGAAATACAATACATGATAAATCAATG
>JACFYI010003636.1:238581-248815 GCA_014898755.1 Handroanthus guayacan | reverse complement strand
CCCAAAGAATGGGGTAGAGACCCATACCCATACTCATTATTTTTTTATCATACCAATATCCTACCTTTACCCATTGAAAATATTCTAATGGGTATGGGTAGGGTCTATACCCATAGTTTACCCATGGGTATGGGTAGAGTCTATACCCATATCCATCCAAAGATTACTTATATATAATAATATTCAAATTTTATTAATTATTAGTTAATGTAAAATTATTGCTATGAAGATAAAATGTATATTAATAAATGTATGTATAAACTGAATGCATATAAACTTAAGAATATATATATATATATTAATTTTTGTGCGACAAATATACTAATTTTTTTCAATTATATATTTGCTTAGTTCGAATATTTTTAATTGTAAACTTGCATTAATTAATTATATATTTGTTCAATTTGAATATTTCATATTAAATTAAAATATGTTCATTTTACATTTTTTTTATATAAAAGTAGTAAATTTAAACTAGTAATCGATAAATGATGCAAAAGCAAATTTAGCAGTAATAATTCCAGCAGAAGAGGTAACTTCGAATAAAAAACTGATTTTATTGGGAATTCTGTAGAGGGTGTGTCATACATGTTTGAAAAACTCAATGAGTCTAGTTTCAAACAAAAAAATCGATTCGCAAAAAGAAGGCCTGTAGAATAAGTTATGAATTTTTAATTAGAAGATGCCAGTGAGGCAATTTAGTTAAAAATATGAATATTTGAAAAAATATGAATGATCAAATATGTTTTCATATAGGCATATTAAAAATATTCGAATGTCTGTTTGACAGTATGTATCCGTATTTCTAATTAGCGGATATCATTCATATTAAAAAATAGTCGAATATTTCGTATCCATATCCACTGTCAAAAAATTCGGATATGGATATGATAGTATCCACATCAAGATATCCACATTCAAAAATTATTCTCATTTTCGTAAATTTAGATATAATTATTTATATAAATAATATAATGTATATGTATTAAATTATATATAAAAATAAAATTTAAAAATTATACATTGTATATTAAAACTTTCGACTATGCTAGAATATTTGAAATAATTTTGCTCATAAACTTTAGTTTTTAGGCATTAATAAAATAAATTCAGATATATGTAGCAACAAACTCAAATATAGTATGAAGATTGAGAATAATGGATATAATATCTCAATATTATATTTGCATCCCGACTATTAAAATGGATATCGGATATTTGAATATCCGATCGATATCTGACTAATATACGTAGATCAGTAGATGCGGATATTTATTTTTAGTATTGATAAAATTTGAATCTATATTTGAATATCCGAATTGATATGCTTACTTTTATAGACCCAATGGGTCTTGGGTACAATAGGGTAAGACCCAATGGGTATTAATACTATAGGGTAGACCCAATTAGTAGACCCTATGGGTCTTAATACCCATTGGGTAGAGTAGAGTATATAGTCTCATTGTATGGGTATTTTAGGGTATGGGTATGGGTAGGATAATACCCTACCCATTTACAGGCCTAGACTGTAGAGATTAGGTGAGGTGTAGATGTCAATGTATTGTTAGATGGGAAAGATTAATTGTGCAAATCCTACAATCTTTTATATTGTAGAATCATGTTTGATAGGAATGATTATGTAGTATTTTTTGTATTTTTACAAAAATTTCCTTATACTAAATAGGATGATTTTATCAATATTAATTGATATTTCATGCACTAAATTGTGTTTATGCCGATATATGTCACGGATTTTCAACTTGTGATTCACAAACAACTGAATTCATTATTAATTATTAACGGATTGATAATTAATTTACACATAATTTGTTCATAATAAAATAAAAAATAAATCTAAAGATATATCAATTATGAATGAATAATAAAACTTAAAATTGTTAATTTGCACTGGAAGTAAACAACAATGGGGGGAAGGAAAAAAAGAAAAAACCCAAGTTGTGCATACGTTACCGGATAGAGGATAGTAGAATGCAAAATCCCAAAATGAAGTTCATGCAATAATACATGTAACGGTTCTAATTTCGCTCAACTTCAATTTTTCATAACCTTTAATGTATGTTGTAAACTTCTCCGTAAGTAACATATGAATGAATTTCGCATTCTCTCATGCATGGATGGCCATGATATCAAACTTGGTAGACAAAAGCATTGGTAACTGATTACATTAATTGCAAACGCAAAAGCATAATTGGTGCTGCATAATATACATTCTGGAGCCATGTTTCAGCATTAATATATGATCAACAACATGATGAATTAAGGGCAACATTCAAATGATGCAAATAAAGTCGGACAATAGTGAAGTCTAATCCACAAGAATAAACACGAGTGTCTAGCACATTGGTCAAAATTCCACCCCCACGTATGCTCATGCCTCCTCCATGCCATGAGGATGTGCGTCGCCTGATCCTACAGGCTCTACGGAGTTTGGATTGTCAGCATCATCTGTGTTCTCGACATGCTCTTGATTGTTGGCAGTGTTACAGACGTTCGGAGTGCCCTGATGGATGGGATGGTCGCATCCAATGTCCACATGAAGATGTGGCCGTATGTGATTGGGAATGTTCAAATGGTCTGCAAGCATTGTCCACCATTGACACTGCTAAACACAAAGCTGTTGCATCTTCTTCTCCAGTTGATCCATCCTCCCTTCTATTGTTTCTGCCCTTGGTTGATGCTGTCTCCTCTGTGTCGGAGTGGTGGGGGTGCTCTATTCCCATCATTTATTTGACTATCGGGTTGTAGAATCTCATTGCCTGCTTTGCTTTGTATTCTCGCTCCATTGCAAAGGGTTGTTATTAAACTTGGAATATATAAGCTGACTGTTCGGCCTTCTCTGCCACTTTTCCATATCACATTGTGCATAACCCTTCCCATATCTAATGGAAATGCGATGTTTATGTTAGGTAAGGGTGTAGCACACATCTGCTTCATCAGAGAATGCGGTCATAATACAGGTACTTCATGCAAAGATAAAAGATCATACACTTTGCATATAACTGGAATAACAAGTGGAGCAAAAAATGGTGTTATAAATGATTATACGAAAATTGTTATATTTTCAATGGATCTTCAACAGCAGATGCACTTATATTAATTGTTATTTATCTAATTGCGTTGTGGAGATCGATGACCAATTTAGAATTCACGACACGAAGTTGTTGCTCATCACATCCCTGACGTTGTACATATGAAAAAACCATAGGAACATAGATACATCAATGCAAACACCCTATCGTAACTGAGCACAGACAAATTCAGAGCTGATATTCCCTTTTAGTAATAAATTGTACAGCTGAATGTGAATGAATGACCTAGGTTCTACATTTCATGGGGATCTCTGCGCATAAACATGCTGCATACATGGCTATGGCCACATAATTAGTGTAATACCATACATGAAATGGTCCTTCGTTTGCTATAACCCACTAAGTCATTTATCAAATCTTAATTCAATTAGTGGAATAGTACTATTTCACATAAAAATCGTCAAAACAAACTTTATTAACCAAATCGAAGTTGTTTCATCTATACGGAGTTGCCAATCACTTGAGCTTAATACATCAACAAAGTAGTTCGAGAAAGTGGACTTTCCTTAAAACCGACAATAACCCATTCAGAAATGAGTAATATTTCTAAAAATTGAATTCTTTTACACGTCAATCTCCATATAACACAGTAAATCGTAGTGTCAATCAAAGGCAACACTCACCGGTGTATATGGTCTACTAAGGAAAGGTCGGGATGTTACAAGGGGGAAGTAGGTTGTGACGACTCTAAAATTTCCTTAATCTTAATTAAATAATTTTCTTGTCATCCAAGGATCACAAAAATTTTTGGCATATCCTCACGACTAAATTTTTCAGTAAAAAAAATTTCATTTCAAAAATTTCTTTCGGCCCAAAATTCATCCAAAACATCCTAATAACTTCAAAATTTCAAAATCTAGCACAGTTTTAAATAATTTTAATCGCTATTGTCCGAAAAACTTTAAAACAGAGAAATTATTTCGATTTAGCAATCGAAAATTTTATTTTAATTAAATATGGGCCAAAGATATTATTTTCTAACCCAAATCAATGCATAATGGCTCAAGAATTTGAACCCAAGAGTCTATTAAATTTTCAAAGTCAAAGTCCAAGTCTAATTCAAATTTTTGAAAAAAAAAAAGGAGGAAAGTATTAGTCCCTTCAACTGAAACACACACGCATACACAAAATATATGATATAAGACCCCGAGAATTCCCTAAATCAAAATTTTTGGATCGATGAATTTTCAAAAAATTATTCGATTTCAAATCAAGTATCGTTTTAAAAAAAATCAAAACTTGTTTTGTGCATTGGAAAATATTTTGAGCAAATATGTTTCACATCGTCATCGTTTTTTACCCAAAAACGAGCCCCGTTGGCCCATGATTTAAGCCCAATACAAGCGCAAGATATAACTCAACACTTAGCCACTTTTGTTGACTAAATAAGCACCATTTGAGAACTCAAAGAAAAATATAAGAAGACGGATTCTACAGACGCAATCAGCCCAGCAGTAGCCCCATGATGGATTAGACTCCATCCATCCATCCATCCATCCAAATTATCTATCAAGCCGCCCTAGGCTAATAGCAGAGGCTGGAAATTGCTTTGAGGGACTTGAGCTTTGAAGATTCTCTCATTTTGACCCCCCAAATCTATCTATAAATAGACCCATTGTAGACAAGAAAATTCTGCAAAACTAAACTCTCACATTCTCAAGTTTCATAACTCTTTGGCACTTGAACACTACTTGCACTTGCTTCTCTCCACTAAAATCAATTTCAGCAATCAAAAGGGGATTCTTGTGTGGTGCGACCTCACTCTAACACTTGGTAAGTAGCTTATAAGTATGATTTGAGCATGGTTAATGTAATGAAAGTATAGAGCTTGACATGAATGTAAAATGTGGCTTTAGGTATTTGGAACTAAGCTTGAAACTCTCCCCTACACAAAGATCTAGCTATATAGAGGTAAGGCTTATGGCATCTTTTTCTCCTCATGAGCATATATTTTTCTAGCTTTTCCTTGATCAAGCATGAATGAGTTATTGAGTACTTGGTACCATTGATATGTTGAGCATGAAATTCTATGATGTTGTTTGTTATTCTTGCTTATCCATACTCAAACCTTTTGAATATGTAAATTTCATGCTAAATGAATCATCTCGACTCTTGTACCGATGCTCGGGATTGAGTATTGAATAATAGACCATGGATTAAGAGGAGAAACGAACTAAGAACGATTGAAAAACGGGTGATATGGACAAAACTGTACTTTTCGACATTAAAACGATCTATCAAAAAATTTAAAACCAAAATCCGAAATGATATTTTATAGTATTTTTACGTATATGAGAACCTCGAAAATGAATTTTTGGATCAAAAATTCGAAAAAAAAAATCAAATTTTAATCCGAGAGTTAGAGCTTGAGCGTGCACAGATGGGCACCCAAGCGCCTACTCTCGGGCAAAAATACTGTTCATTCCAGAGGCTTGGGCGCTTAAGCGATCTTATGGATGCCCCAGCGCCCAGCCTCTGTCCAAAATTCTTGTTTTGGGCGCTCAAGCTCTCGTTTTCACGCCCAAGCGTCTACTTTCGGTCCAACTTAATTTTGAAAACCTTATACCAAAACATGTCCATACCCGATCTTATTGACGTCATACGAGTTTTGAAATGAAACCCTCTAGTCTATAGTCGAATTTTTGAAATGATTGATTGATTGAATACGTTTTGGCCTATTGAAATGCTATTGATATTGTTGGCCTTAGAACGTTATGTCTTGCCGGCTTATTGACTGATTGATTGTCCATTTCGTTCTAAGCCATATGATTGATTGATTGTAGGCCTTTGTGGGGTTTCTTGGGGATAGAACTTAAGTATTATCGGACTGTTGACTAGGATCCTCGAGCTCCTGATTGTTGGGTAGTTCGGACGAATTCTGGAGGTAGAATTCTGAAGCGCTACCCTAAGCATGTACGTTGGCTGTGCTTTTTTATTGATTGATGCTCTTTCGAGAGTTGGAGGAATAAGGCAAAATGTATATGTTGAAGATATAAGGGTGATAGACCTACCAAAAGATTGTTTTCAGCCTATGGACTCCAATTTTATAAATATATGTATATATTGATTGTCTTGATTGTTCTGATTGCTATCCATATCACATTCATGTATTGTTATTGATATACTCATGTTCCTTAAAATTCTTATCCTCGTTTGCATGTTATAAGTTTTACCGGGTTAGTGGACTCATGACCCCATTTAACATATAGATTCTTGAGTTTGAGCCAATGAATGAATGATTGAAGTTTTTTAGATTGTATAGCATGTTCTAGAATTTGAAATCTCCCTTGTATTTTGGTTTAGTGTATCGTTTTGGGACCAATTGTATAGTCTTGTGACTTGTAAGCTCTATGCTAGACATAATTATGTATGGAATATTTGAATTGTATGGATAAGTTAGATGGCCCTATGTAATTGAACTTTTGGAATGTAATAGTATGTTATGGAACTTAGTTTGGATTATTGTATCGAAATTTGGAGTTTAGTTGAATGATTATGCCTGGAAATTTCTGTATTGATTTTAGAATGTATAGAACGCAAGTGATGCACCTCGAATCTCGGGTCCGCACATCCTCGAGATTTCGGGGGGCGTCACATGTGAAGAGAAAAAGCAAGATAAGAGCATGTGAGAATTAACTCTCTAGAGGCATCCATACCACCTCATGCCTTATGTCATCTTCCAACACCATAATTCCAATCATTAAATGCTATGTATGTACTATTGAAAATGCATAGATATATGTATTCTTAGAAAGTATATACACAAGAGAAAGAGAAAGAAAAATAAACAACTAGCCATTGTCTTCTTCTTCCTCTAGTGGCCGAAAATAGTAGGGGATGTGTAGCTAATTTTCTTTCAATTTTCTTCCTATTTAACTAAAGGGAATTTGTAAGGGACATCATCTTTTGATCACATCTTCAAGTTTTGGTAAGTTTAGTTAAGATTTTTTTGATTAATCACTCGAATTAGGTAGAAGCTAAAAGGAGTTTCTTGATGATACGAGTTGTTGGAAAGCTTGAAGTGATATGTTTATTGACATGTTTGTTGACGGATCTTGATTATCATGAGCATATATTGCTTGATCTACTTGAAAATTTATTATGATGTTGTTGATTGGGCTTGGTTCAGCCTATATGTTTAGAACCATAAACCTGATCTTGAAGGATATAAGGAACTTAGTGGATTATCATACTTAGATTTGGTGGTTAATTGATTTCATAAATAAAATGAAGAGTGAAAGCATGAACTGCTCTCAAGTAGCCTTGGGCAGTACCTTTACTTCATTTCAAAAATTTGAAAATACCACTTATACTACTCCAAAAATTACATATAGGGTATCTTTGGAAACTTTATTAAGTCTAAATAATTTTAGAACCAAGAATCACCCAAATAAAAGGAGTACAATAGTCGAAAAAACCTTTTGAACTGGACCTGCCACTTCAGCTAAAACAGATGAGGTCTCTATCATAGGCCTAATTTCAAAAATTTATAATTGGACCTCCACACATCAAAAAATCCAAAACCTATACCATTTGAAATCTTATTGAGTTTAGTTATAATCAAGAATCAACTGAAAATATGAAGGAAAAAGGGCCAAAACACCTTTTGATCCAAACTTGCTAGTTCACCTAGGGAGTAGGGCACTCACTAGAATGTACTCTTAACATATCCTCCACTTCCAAAATATTGAAAACCAACCTTCACTTCACCAAATTATCCCACCAAAATATTAGTTAGAAACCTTGTCAAGTGAGGATGATGATAGACTCAAGAATCTAATAATTTTTCCAGAAAATTCTTTGAAGTCGAACATGACAAACTGACCCCTAGTATACAGCAGAACCATGGGTCAACTTTAAAAATTCATAACTAAATGTCTACTCATCAAATTTTTGAAATAAGACCACCGGTGAAAAGCTTGTCAAGTCTAGATAGTCGTAGTACTAAATTCCCAAATTTAACTCACTTAATGTATTTTTAAAATGGCCTGGAAACTTACTGCCGTCCCAGAAATATACCAAATCCAATTTGTTTAGTGTCTTTCATCAAAATAGTTTTCAAAACCACACCCTATGACATTTAAATCGAATTTGATGACCTATGTAGAATCTTTATACCCTTGGTTCAAATTCTTAAATTTTCTTGTATTGGAATCCTTGAATTTGATATAGTATTGTGAATCCTTAGATGTTCCAAGTCATATTGCTTGTTAATAGCCTTAATGCATGATTGTTGGGCCCTGAGAATCTCAAGAAGGATTGGTTGGGGTTACGGCACGTCGACCTCATCCCTGAGACTTTCTTATCCTTGAGATAGCTAGGAGAAAATTTAGAGATAGATTTCCGAATAGTTATGCTCGGTGCACGGTCGATCGTGCCTAATGATTCATTGGCCTAACTCTGGTGGCTACCTGGAGGACGATTGGAGGGATAAGGATATTGTGATTGTTTTGATGATATAAGAGTGACAGATCCATCAACTAATAGTCCTACCTAATTGATTTTTTTTTTGACATTTGTATCGTAATTTGAATCCCGGATTATGACAATTACCTTGTGGTTTGAATTTCTGGATTTAGGCTTATATTAAATTGAATTAATTATTCTCACTATGAATGTCAAATTATAATGTGATTGATTGATTGTACTCCAGCCTATTATTTCTTAATTTCCAATTATCCGTCATGATCCTTGCTAAGACTCTCGACTGATTTAAATTTTCGATCATGTGTAGGCGAGTGAAAGAATTTAAGAAATGCTTCTGTGTTTTCCATTCTATTTTGTACATAATCATGCTCGTGGTATGAGCGTCAAGTTAACAATCCATGTGCATCTTACTATCACTAGAGCACCTGACGGATGGAACACAGCTATGGATACCTTAGTTTATGGCGAAAATATTGACTAGAGATGGTTTTTTTACTTCGTTTAGTTATCATAACGTAGAAGTAAATTATTAATGTAAGATAAGATATTGTAAATTATGGTTTGCAAGGATGGTTTGTAGAATGTAAAAGATTATTGTATATTTCATGTGAATTATAAGCTAAGCTAAGTTTCTTTTAATTAATGTGTTCATATTAATTTTAGTATTTAGATATTATTTTTGCATGCAACAATATCCCGGAAACTAGGGCAGAAGTGCTCTGGGACCCCGAGGCGTTACATAGGTTTTCGATTGGAAACCATCGATGGGACTTGAATCGAATGTCGACAACACTCCAGTATTGCTTCATAATCAAGAATATCAAAGTTAATGCGCATATACATGAACAAGGGGAAAGTCGGATCAATCGAGATAGTAGAAAACATATACCTTGAAGTCTTCAATATCATGTACTTGCTTTTACGAACGAGTGTTGGTGCGGCGAGCAGGAGAGGATACAAGCGGAGATCTCGCATCAAATTGGCACAACAATGGAGATGGAATGAAGTCTAAGAGATGGGAGAAGTTTTTTTGCAAGTGGGTCTGAATATCGGTGATGGAAGAAGAGAGATCTGAAAATTGGGGTGTTATTTCAAAGGGCATTAACTAGAAATGTGATCCTGGGGTTGAGGGCAGTTTTGGAACTCGATTCTCAATCTTCGTCCACTGTAGATTAATCTTTAGGGAGAGGTGAGATGGTAATCTCCCTCAAATAGTAATGGCCCATCGGGCTATGCAATTAGTGCGGGCTGACCCAATCTTCTTGTCCACCATATTAAACATCACTTTTTGAAATGTGCATCATTTTAATTGGCCCAAATCTCCCCTCATTGGGCCTATCAAACTGTGAGATCCCGACAATTCCCTTAATTCTAATTAAATAATTTTCTTTTCACTTGAAAATTTATTGTATCTCAATTTAAAAAATTTTTTGATTTTTTCACGATTAAATTTATCAGTAAAGAGAAAACTCGTTTAAAAATTTTCTTTCGTCCAAAGCTTCCCAACAACATCTTGGTAACTTTAAAAATAACATTTTAGGCGCAAAAGATTCTTGAGTTTTCATTTTGGTACCTAATTTTTAAGAGTTTTAAAATTTGACGCCGTTTTAAAGTAATTTAATCGCTATTGTCCGAAAAAATTCAAAACGGCAAAATTATTTCAATTTAGCACCCAAAAATATTATTTCAATCAAATG
>JACFYI010003636.1:221149-233243 GCA_014898755.1 Handroanthus guayacan | reverse complement strand
GTATACCTAGGGCTTAACTTCCTAGCTTTGCCTATTCTCCGAATCCCTTTCCGGAGAGAAAATTTTAGAAACACTCGATCTCTTACACTGAACTCTAAATCTGTTCTACGCTTATCAGCGTAGCTCTTCTGGCGATCTTGAGTTGTTTTCATGTTCTTTTGATAACTTGAACTTTATCTATGACTTCTTGGATTATTTAGATCGCAATACATCCTTCTCTGAGCTCGAGGTGCTTTTAATCTCATTTATATCCCAATAGAGGGGTGATCGACATTTCCTATCATACAGAGCCTCATATGGAGCCATCTGAACTGAGGCCTGGTAACTATTGTTGTAGGCGAACTCTACCAACGATAGGTGCCTCTCCCAATTTCCTGAAAAATTCAGAACACATACATGTAGCATATCCTTCAGTATCTAAATTCTCCTCTCCGATTATCCATTAGTCTGGGGGTGTGCAGTTGTACTAAACAGTAATTCTGTCCCCAGATATCCTTGTAGGCTCTTCCACAGTCTCGCTGTGAATTTGGGATCCCTGTCGGAGATGATACTTTGAGGGATCCCATGCAATCTTATGATCTCCTTTATGTAAATCTCAGCGAGCTTCTCAGTATTATACTGGGTCTTAACTGGTAGAAAATGTGTTGACTTAGTAAGTCTATCTACCACGACCCATATGCTATCACATCCACCTCTTACAACAGGTAGACCTGTCACAAAATCCATCGTGATCTGTTCCTATTTCAAATTTGGAATTGGGAGTGGTTGCAACTTTCCAGATGGTTTTTGGTGTTCTGCCTTCACCAGCTAGCAGGTCAGACATTTCTGAATATACTCAATTACATCCGTCTTCAATCAATCCCACCAGAATTTCTGTTTTAGATTCTTATATATCTTTGTTCCTCCTAGATATAATGAATAGTTGGTTTGATGTGCTGCAGATAACACTCTTTTCTTCATTAATGCAGAAACTACAATCCAATCCCTAAATCGAAATAACCCATCAGTGTCGATACTAAAATAAGGTTTCATTTCTCTTTTTAGTTTTTGAACCCAATCATCTTCTCCTTGGATTCTCAGGATCTCACTATATATTTCTGGGTAGATGCTTTTACTTGTTAGCTTTCCTTTGCGACTTAGAGCATCTGCAATGATGTTTGCTTTTCCTGAATGATAGGTGAGAGTCAAATCGTAATCTTCCAGGAATTCCAATCACCGTCGTTGCCTTAGATTCAGGTTTTTTTAGCTGAAGATGTGTTTTAAACTCTTGTGATCTGTAAATACTTCTACCTTAGCTCCATACAGGTAGTGACGCCATTTTGCTAGAGCAAAGACTACTGCTGCTAGCTCTCAATCATGAGTGGGATAGTTCACCTCATGATTTTTCGGCTTTGCTCTTCTTCAAACTTAGAGTAAACCAGAATATCGTCGATGAAAATCACGATGAAGCTATCGAGGTGTGGGCGGAACACTTAAATCCATAAATGCTATAGGAGCATTGGTCAGTCCAAAGGCATAACAACAAATTCAAAATGTCCATATCGGGAATTAAACGCAGTCTTTGATATGTCTGCTTCCCGTTTCTTCAACTGATAGTATCCCTGTCTTAAATTTAACTTAGAATAGACAGCTGATCTCTGAAGATGATCAAACAGCTCGTCTATGTGAGGTAGGGGATACTTGTTCTTGATAGTCACTTTATTCAGTTCTCTGTAGTCAATGCACATCCTAAGTGAACCATCTTTCTTCTTTACAAATAAGACCGAAGCTCCCCATGGTGATGAGCTCAGTCTTATGAAATTCTTGTCCAACAGCTCTTGCAATTGTTCCTTAAGCTCTTTCAGTTCTGCTGGCGCTATTCTATAGGGAGTCTTAGAGAATGGCGCTACACCGAGAATCGTTTCAGTCATGAATTCAATCGCTCGATCCGGGAGTAGTGAGTTCAGTTATTCTGGAAATATCTCAGGAAACTCATTTACCACCTTAACGTCTTTCAATTCCATCTATGAGGCTTATTTATCAGATAGGCCAGAAATCATTGTCCACCTCTCTTAATTATCTTTCTGGCCTTCACTGCTGAGATAATGGGTACACCATCATTAGCGTTCGAACTTAAAGCACCAACTCCTACTCCGGTACCTAACTTGACTGTCTTAGCGTAGCAGTCAACTACTGCTTGATGTCTAAATAACCAATCCATTCCTAAGATAAGGTCGTAGCCTTGGATTAGTAATTCTATCAAGTCAGCACTAAAATTCTAATTCTCAATAACTATAGGGCACCTAGGATATCTAATCCTAATTTCATAACATCTTCCTACAGGTGTGTGAATTTAATATGAGATATTCATTTTCTTGGATGGTAAGTCTATCTTACTAGAACTTACCTTCAACCACCTAGTTTGGGTCTGTGCCTTTCTCTCCCATCAAGGCATACACTTTAGGTTTGACCTGGGGACGTCTAGTTGTTCCCTGCATTCCTCCTTTTCCTATTGTTCTTTGGGCAGTCCTTAATAAAAAACTAGTCACTCCCGCAGACAAAATATCTGTCTGACTTCTTCCAGCACTTCTCTTCGGTGTGGTTCGTACCACCACAGTGTCCATACTTTTTTTTCCCTTGGTTGGCTGGTGCTTTTCCTTTTTCTGCCAGCGCTAATGTACTCCCAGTTTTGGGTTTCTTGTTAAAATAGCTCTTCTTCCCTTTATCAGAATCCAACTTAGCCATCCACCTGCTCTTTTTCCTATCTCCGATCCCGTGGAGTTCCTGAAAACCCGCTTCCAACTCCATTGTCGTTTCCACAGCACTGTCATAGTTCTGGGGCCTATTTATAGCTACAGCACTCCTTAATTCCAATTTCAGGCTCTCTATGAATTTCTTGCACTTTTGTTCCTCATCCGCCTATATGTGCGGAACATACAGTATGAGCTAGTTGAATTCGTCCTCATACTGGACCACTGTCAGAGACCCCTGAATGAGTCTCATAAATTCCTTTTCTCGTATGTCCCGAATTACTTGTAGGATGTATTTTCTTAGGAATTCCTCATTGAAACGTCCCTAAAAATTTTTCACACCATCTTTTTCCTATCTTCTCTCAATTATAGCCTACCAATGGCAAGCTATCCCTTCAAATAAGTACGTGGCATATTTAATCTTTTGCGCGTCCGTATAATTTAGTACTCGAAAGATTTTCTCCGTCGCAAATAGTCATGACTCCGCCTTATGGTCATCTGGCTCGCTAATGAAACTTAGTGGGTTGAATTGCAAGAACTTAGGTAACATTTTATCCTCCATCTCCACTTTTTGCTCCCGTCCTTGTTGCCCTTGAATATGATCCCGATTTAGGGCTTGTCTTAACACCGTTTTAAACAATTTTATTCATTATTATCCGAAAAACTCTAAAATGATAAAATTATTTTGATTTAGCAATCAAAAATTTTCTTTCAATCACATGTGGCCCAAAAGTAATATTTGAAACCCAAATGAATAAGTTTTGACTCGAGTTTGAAGCCCAAAGACTTTGTCAAATTTGAAAAAATCCAAGTCCAATTCTAATTTTTGATTAAAAAAAAGAGGGAGAAAAGCAACCCACTTGGCCAACACACAAACATCCCTTCACTAGGTGAAGATAAAAATTAAAGAAGATAAAAGCATGTGGTAAAAAGAATGGAGAGATGACTCCCAACATTGTCCACTTAAGGGAGCAAGTCACCATAAACCATCATTTCCAACATTAAGTACCATTTACTTACTAATACCAAATACACCTTTTGTATATATTTTTGAAGTGTATATACACAAGAAAAGAGAGAAGAAAATTTGTACATTGTCTTTCATTTTCCTTTACTTGGCCGAAACAAGAGGGAGTGAGAGACAAAAATTTTCTTTCAAATTTCTTCCATATTTTCATCAAACAAATTAAGGAGAATTTATAAGGGACCTCTTCTCTTGCCTTAATCTCAACTTTGATAAGATTTAAGTTGGGTTTTGAGTATATCATGGCATATGTTTATGTGAGTTTTAAGTAGTTTTTCTTGATTGTTAGGAGTTTCTTGAAGTTTGAAGGAGATCCTTAGAACTTTTGAGTTTTTGAATAGCAATAGAGGTAAAGGTCATTGTTGCACTTTACACTATCTTGTTCAAAGCATGCTTTATGGTTCTCTTTTGAACACTCTATAGTTGTGATCAAGTTATTATATTCTTTGGTTGCTTATGCTTCTTTAAATGCCTTGAGCCATATGAAGAATTATTATGTTGATTATTGATTAAGTTTGATCTAGTTTTGTATGGAGAACTATGATGATGAACTTAGAGGTATAAGAAATTTATTGGATCATCACACTTACAATTGGTAGCTAGATGATTTTATGAAATAAGTAAATTTTGGAAAACATTAGTTTTGTTTTGGGGTAGCCACGGCCATTGCACACACTTCATTTTGAAAATTTGAGAACCAGACTTATTCTACTCCAAAAATTCTATATAAGGTAGCAAGAACCAAGAATTACCCAAAAATAGGGAGGAAAATAGGAGAAAAAATTCATTTGATCCTAATCTTCCATTTAAGCCAAAATAGAGGAGGCCTCTATCATACCCTCAAGTTTAAAAATTTATAACTTGATCTCCTTACATCTAAAAAATTCATAAAACGCACCATTTGAGACCTTATCGAGTTTAGTTCGTGGTAGGATCAAGAACCACTCAAAAACATGAAGGAAAATGATCAAAAATCCCTTTTGAACCTAACCTGCTAGATTACTTGAGGAGTAGGGGAGCTATCGGAGCGAGTGTCAACACGTCCTTCACTTTCAAAAATTTGAAACTAAGCTTTTCCTTAACAAATCAGTCCCAAAAATAGCAATTAGAAACTTTATTAAATGTAGATGATGATAGTTCCAAGAACTGCCAAAAAAATGGAGAAACCTATCCGGAACGTTTTAAGAATCCAACCGGCCAAACTAACCAAGGTTTGTGGCGAAACCTTGGTCAATTTAAAAATTTTATAATTGATAAGCTGCTCATCGGATTTCTAATATAAAATCACAATTGGAAAGCTTGTCGAGCCTAGATAATCATAGAATTAAATAGCCAATTTTAACTTATTGAATTATATTTTCAAAAGGGTTGGGAAATCCACTGCCATACCTGGAACATATAAAATCTGACCTACTTAATATTTTTCATCAAGATGGTTTCTTAAAATCACATCCCATAACTTTTATATCTAATATGATGGTTCAAATAGGACTTCCATACCCCTAGTTCAATTTTCCAAATTTTTGTATCCAAACACTCGAATTTTGATACCATAGTTCATTACTTGAAATCTTCAAGTCATATTTTTCTATCGATAGCCTTAATGCATGACTGTTGGACTCTGAGAACCTCAGGGGGCAATTGGTTGGGCATTACGATACGTCGGCCTCGCTCCTGGGACTTATCTAACATGGAGGTAGCTAGGAGGGAACTTGGAGGTAAGTTTCCAAATAGTTATGCTCGGCACATGGTCGACTGTGCCTACTGTTTGATGGCCTAATTCGCGTGGTCACCCGAAAGGCAATTGGAGAGATAAGAAAATTGTTATTGTTTGGACAATATAAAGGTGACAGATCTATCAAATAATAGTTCAGCATAATTCATTTTGACATTCATATTAAAGTTCGAACTTCAAATTACGATTGCATTGAATTGAATTATTTTGCTATGATTAATGTCAAAATTGTATTGTTAATGATCAAGTGTACTCCAAAATCTATTATTTCTTGATTCCCAATTTTTCCCATATGTTATGATCTTCGATAAGTCTCTCGACTTATTTAATTTCATTACTATGTGTAGGTGAGTAGTTTGGAAGGAAATGCGATTGTGTTTTAATTTCTCTTTCATTATACACGATCACACTCGCTATACATGCATTGAGTTCACTATCCAAGTGAATCTTTTTCTCACTAGAGTACTCAGATGATGGACCCTAACCACTGATATGTTAGTATAGGGTGAAAGCGTTGAGTAGAGATATTTGTTTTATTTTGCCAAACTACGTAATACCTAGGATAGTTTATAGTTAAAATGATGTAAGTAGCTTGTACCTAATTAGAACTTTTGAACTTAGGTAGACTATGGGCTGGAAGATAACATTATACATTATGTAAATGATGACTTGTAAGGTGATTAGTAGTGAGCTAAACATATTGTACCTTTGATTTAAATTATAAGTTGTAACGTCCCGGATCCTAGAGCATCCGTTTCTAGGTCCGAAACGCTACTCTATGGGGCGAGACTTATAAAAAGCATTCTCAATTTTTAATGCAACAAAAATTTTATTTAATCTATAATTAAGTACATACTCATTACAAACCCCAAAATTTTCAATATTAGCACTAAGCTGAGTATGTATAAATACTATAAGCTATTACAAATCCACAATTTCTCATATCCAAAATTTAACAAACAAAGTCTCCAAGCTTGATGCAATTCCCGAATTTCAGTCACCTACACATGTTAAACTTATAAAATAAGTACGAATGACTTAATAAGAAATTATGGCTACGAATGGAAGGTTAAGGTACCCAGTAAGGCTTAAGTGAAAAATTTTAGATTGTCCAATAAAATAAAAGATGAACCAATAAACAGGATTAGAGTGTCCAACAATTGAATACAAATGAAATAATGAGCTTAGACAGTTCAACAATTAAACAACCTGAATTATGCTATGTGATTGTGGAATTCAAACAAAACGAGTAGCCCAAATATGAGCATAAACGAGTAGCCCAATTATGAGCATAAACAATTCACACAATTGTATAGCAAGACTGAACTAGTATTTGATGGATTTGTCATCCTTATAACTTCAAATAAATATTAGCCTTATGCCTCCACAAGTCCTACACTTGAGTGGTCACTCAAGGTGGTGACCCGATTTTTGTAGTGTGACATAAATGTCGACGGGTAGCGTGTCACAAGCTAGTCATTGGAAAACCTATCCCTGGTTTTCATAGAACTACCTAAATGAGAGGAAACCATTCAGAGGATCAACTGTAATGCCCTGGAAATTCCCCTAAGTAAAATTTTGAATCATCGATTTTTTAGAAATTTATTTGATTTCAAAATCACAAGCATCATTTTAAAATCAAAACAAGTCTCGTGAATTCGAAAAATTTTTGGGCATTTAAGTTTCATTTTTTTGTCACCTTTCGACCCAAATGAGGCCCGAAAGCCCACTAAACAAGCCTGATTCTTGACCCAAACCCTAGCCACTATTGTTGACTTGAAAATAGCATCTTTGAAAAGAAAGAAAGAAAGAAAGAAAGAAATTAGAATCTACAGAAAACAGTAGCAGCCGCAGCCTACCTCCTTGGATGGGATTTGCCCATCAAAACATCAATTCATGCTCCCAATGTAAGATCCCACATCGGTTGGGGAGGGGAACGAAGCCTGCTTTATAAGTGGGTGAATACCTCTCCTCTGTTGAGGCCTTTTAAAACCGTGCCGGGCAACCGCTGGAGACTCCAAAGCGGACAATATCAGTAGGCGGGTTGTCGGGCTGTTACAGATGGTATCAGAGCCGGTGCCCGGGCCGGTGTGCCAGCGAGGACACTGGGCTCCCTTGGGGGGTGGATTGTAAGATCCCACATCGGTTGGGGAAGGGAACGAAGCCTGCTTTATAAGTGGGTGGATACCTCTCCTCTGTTGAGGCCTTTTAAAACCGTGCAGGGCAACCACTGGAGACTCCAAAGCGGACAATATCGGCAGGCGGGTTGTCGGGCTGTTACACCCAATCTTCCAATGGAAGCTTGATAAATTATGGGGGAGGGTTTGCTCCAACTTTCTTTTGCTTAGGATGTAACGCCCCCCCGAAATCCCAGTAGCATTCTGTCCCGAGACTCGGAGTGCGCTACTGATGTTCTATACATGTTAAAACCAATTCAGAAATTTACAACATAATCATTCAAACCAAACTGCCAAAAATATCGATAAAATGATCCAACTAATTTCCATAATATATCGTTACAAGCCAAAATGTCCAAAATACATAAAATGTTTACTTATCATTACAATCCATTACTCTATACATTTTCTAAGTCCAATAGTCCTAAAAGGCAATAGGTTAATCCAAAAATACAAAAGGGAGTACAATTCCAAAACAAGCTATAACAATCCATCTTAGTGTTTCAGTCAATCGTATGTTAAGTCTCACGAACCTACATGATAATATAGAGTCATGAGTCTACTGACCCAGTAAAACTCGTAGCAGGAAACAAGAATAAAAAGTTCAAAGAGATAAACATATTAACGACAAGACAAGAATGTGATTTGGAAAGCAATTCAGAATAATCAAGACGATCAATACAGTCATATATCGGAAAACTTTTATCACATTCAAGTCATTTGGCTGAAACAATCAATTTGGTAGGTCTATCACCCTTATAACTTCGATATATACAGTTCAACCTTATCCCTCTAACTCCCGAAGGAGCTCATTCAATCAGAGAGCACAGACAACCTACGTGCTCAGGATAGCTCTTCAGGATTCTACCTCCAAAATCCATCCGAACTACCCAACAATCGGGGATTTTTTAGAGTCGTAGTCGACAATCCGATATTATCTAAATTCGATCCCCAAGAAAACTCCCTAGGGCCCGCAATCATTCATTTATTCAGGCTTGAAACAAAGGGGACAATCGATCATTCAATAAAGCTGATAAGGCATAATGTTTATTGGCCATCAATATCAATCAACATTTCAAAATAGGTCAAACATATCAATTAATCATTTCAAAATTTCGACTACGGACTAGAGGGTTTTTATTCCAAAATTCAAATCAGATTAGAAAGATTGGATATGGACTTGAAACGATAGGAAAAGAGGTTTTGAAAATTGAGTTTGGTTACTGGAATTTTTGAGCACCCAAAATAAAAAAATTGGGCAAAAGCTGGGCGCTGGGGCAACCAAGCCTCTGGAAAAGTGGTCATTTAACCCATGAGTGGGCGCGTGCGCTCAGGCACTGACTCTCAAGTGAAATTCCTTTTTTTTATCTTTTGATTTTTTTCAAATTTTTTATCCAAAAATATATTTTTGGAGTTCTCTTATACGTAAATATATTTATAAATCGTTGTTTTGAAATTTGGTTTAGGATTTTTCGAAAGGTCATTTTCAAGCAAAAAAATACGGTTTTCGTCCATATCACCCATTTTTAGTCAATCTTTAATTTGTTTCTCCTCTTGGTCCATGGTCCATCATTCAAGTCTGATTTTTGAGCTTATATTCAAAAGGAAGCAACAAGATTACCTATCATAAGCTCATATCATCAAAAATAGTAATAGAATCATGATTTTCATAAGCTTGTTACAAGATATCAAATAAGCCACAAAGATGATCATATAATCATTAGAAGGAAGCAAAGTATCCATGAGTCGTACATGTAGTCCTAAGTTTCAACAAAATGTTAGGCTCCACATGATTTTTGATTCAAGCACCTAAAATGAAGAATCATTCTTATGAGCTCCATATGCAACCATATCATATATACTTAACCATAAATCTTAAGCTAAACTTACCAATGATCTAGAGAGATCACCACCAAAATCCCTTAGCAATATTTCTTTGAAGTGTTAATATGTTCTTGAAAATGAAGGCTTTTCTTAAGTGCAATGAAGATGACAGTAAAGAGAGTTAGCAAGAATTTTTTATCTTCAAATGGTAGTATTTGTAGAGGGAATTGGGGTCATAAGGGAAGAATCATTTAGTCCAAACCCTTCAAAATAAATTGGAAGTCTTCCATTGCAAGCTTGGAGACATGGAGTGATGGATGGATAGGAAAAATCCCATCCAATGTTAGGGTAGGGCTGCCGACTGCAACATTTGATTTTCCCTTTTTTCTTTTTTTGATAAAAATGATGATTATTTGGCCAGCAATTATGGGCTAAAATTTGGGCCAATTTGGGTTTGTTTTGATAGGTTTGTAGGGCTTATTTGGGTTGAAACCAGACACGATAATGAAACTCGAGTGCAATAAATTTTTTTGGATGTATGAAAATCAATTTGACGTTAAAATGTTTTTCGTGATATTGAAATTGGATTAATTTTGGAAAAAAATGGCAGTTTAAAATTTTAATTAGAGAACTTTTGGGAGTGTTACATTTGAAGTTCTCTTTTATATATTAATATTTGTAAATCATCATTTCAAAGTTTGGTTTAGGATTTTTTCAAAAAATCGAGATCAAGTCACGAAACCATGTTTTTTTCCATATCTTTCATTTTTTTTCAATCTTTTAGGGAAAATTGCACTTTTGGTCCCAAAACTATAGCCACTTTGCACTTTTGGTCCCACGGTTTTCCAACTTGACACTTTCAGGACCAAAAAGTCAAAATTTTAACACTTTTGGTCCTCCGTCCGAATTTCTGTCCAAAATGTAACGGCCAACTTGTGCGTGGATGTCACCTCCCTCAAATGCAAGTTGGTAATTGATATATTGCTTAATGTATAAGTCAAAATTGGGGGGAAAAAGGAAAAAGAAAAAGAAAAAAGTGATACTTGAAATAATTCAAAAGTATTAGCTTTTTTTTTCCTTTTTTTCCTTAGAAAGATGAACAACATTTATAACCTAATATCATAATTTATGCATTAAAAATTTTTGCAAAAAGCCAAAAAAAATCTTTTTATTATTTTTAAATATAAAATGTGAGTATATTGATGGTATATTTTTAATGCATTAATAAATTAAATAAGATAACCAAAAAAGATTTTATATTTTTTCTCTCTCTTTACTTGTAACGACCCGGATCTAGAACATCCGTCCCTAGACCGGAAATCGCTACTCGATGGGAAGGGGCTTATAAAATCATCTTCAATTTCTAATGTAGCGGAAATTTTATTCAATCGATAATCAAGTACATATTCATTACAAGCCCCAAAATTTTTTCAAAACGTATCTAACTTATTAGCACTAACTTGAGTATGTAATTGCTACACACTATTACAATTCCACAATTTCTCATACCCAAAATTTAGTAACCAAATCTCCAAGCTTGATGCAAATCCCAATTCTCAGTCACCTACACATGTTAAACTTATAAAATAAGTCCGAATGACTTAGTAAGAAATTATGGCTAGGAATAGAATGGTAAGTATCAAGCAGGGCTCAAATGGAAAATTCCAGAATGTCCAATAAATAAGAGATAAATCAATAAATGAGATTGGAGTATCCAACGATTGAATACAAATCAACTAATGAGCTCAAGCAGATCCACAATTAGACAAGTTGAATTATGCTACGCGATTGTGATAATTTCATAAACAAACGTAAATGAGTAGCTCACCGAGAGCATAAATCAAACGAGTAGCTCAAACATGCGCATAAAATAATTCACACAATCGTGTAGCTCAAACATGAGGCTGAACTAGTATTTGGTGGATCTGTCACCCTTATGACTTCAACATATAACATATAATCCTTATCCCTCCGAATTTCCTTCCTCGAGTGGCCACTCGAGGAGCACCAATCACTATTAAGGCACAGTCGCCGCAGCACGGTCGACCACGAGCCTTAGGAATAGCTCTTCGGAATCCTACCTCCAGGACCCCTCCGAACTACCCAACAGTAGGGAAACCCTGCAGGAGACTGGCTGACGGTCCGATACCGCCCTCGCGTTCTCACCGGTGGTTCCCAGGGCCCAACAATCAATCAATCAATAGGTTTAGAATCTGTATCAATGGTCCGATTTTAAACAATAATGGATTTCGAACAGATATCGGACATAAACAAATCCATCCATAGGATGGTATACAATGAGTGTCAATCAATCACAATTGGTCCGATTCAATCAAAATGAAGTTCGAAACAATCTCGGACATGATTATTTATCAAACAATACTGCGAGCTCAATCATTCCAAATAAATGGACTATGGACATATCAGATACTATTTTCAAAAATATTTCAAAAGAATATTCTATGGTCATTTCAATCGTATTTTGAAAATATTTCAAAAACGTACACAACGGACATATCAAGTAATATTTTCAAAATCTTTCAAAAGATAAAAATAAATCGCATTATATTTTTGAAGCCACTTTTCAAAAATGAATACCCTCCAA
>JACFYI010003636.1:181009-204700 GCA_014898755.1 Handroanthus guayacan | reverse complement strand
GAATTTAAATTTATATTAGATGATATCTTTTACTTGAGTTTATATTGAGTAATAATTTTAATCTTATAGTTTAAATTTTATTTTGTGTAGATTATATTTATAAATAGGGGGTTGTGACCTACCTCACAATCATATTAATATACTTATGTGAATAATTTTTCACAAATATATATTTATATATATGTATATGCACGTGTGAGTAGGGTGGGGCGGGGGTGGGGTACCCCCACTTGGGGGTACCCGATGGCTCGGGTATCTATTTTTGATACCCTAATCCCGATCCACCAGAAGGGGTACCCGATGGCTCGGGTATCTATTTTTGATACCCTAATCCCGACCCACCAGAAGGGGTACCCGATGGCTCGGGTATCTATTTTTGATACCCTAATCCCGACCCCCATCTGGTGGGGGTACCCCATTCGGGTACCCCCTAGTGTCGGGTATCCCCGGGGGTACCCCCAAAATACCCCCATAATTTTATATGTATAATATTTTTATTCACTTTTAACTAAGAAAATCGCGTGTAATTAAAAATACTGTAATTAAGGTATTAAACTCTTTTATGAATAAACAATTTATCTTAGATTTATTGTACAAATTACCAAATTACAAACTCGCAGTACAAATTTACACTAAAAAATGAACAAAAGAAAGAATTAAACAATATAAGAATTCATTATACAAAAAAAAAAAGAATCTCGTTCATATTCTCCATTATTATTTTATTATTTATTTTATATTATACATAAAATGCCATAAATAATCGAAAATATATATAAGTTTAGACCAGATTGTTATTATAAATAAAATACATTTTATATGTTTTTAATTAATAGCCCCCTTTATACAATCGATCTGTTTATCATTCCTTTCTTAGAATATATAATTATGACTAATCTAGCCAATTTTTTAAATCTGTTTATTATTCCTTTCTTAGAATATATAATTATGACTAATCTAGCCAATTTTTTAAAAGATTTAAAAACGTAATAAGGTTAAGATTATTAGAGTAATTAAGTGGCTAATTACTAATTAGAATAAAATATTACAATGTTATATTAGTTGACTGCCCTTTTTGGATTGTTGTTATTTAGGACAAAATATCTAACAATTTTTTCAATTTCTCCACTGAAAGTTAGACCCGGCAAAAATCAACCCATACCCGTGGGTACCCGCGGGTACCCATAAAAATACGGGTAATGGGCCATATATTTGCAACCCAAAAAAAAACGGGTATATTTACCCGCCCCCTAAATACCCGCCACATTTTTACCCGGCCCACGGGTACCCGCGGGTAACCCGTAAAAATCCTATACAAATTTAATATGTATATTATATATATATATATTTAGTTTTTATTTTTCTATTCTTTATTTTTAACCATAGAATATATAATTAACAAATAAAGTGATATTCACCTTCATTTAAAGTGATATTCTTCTAGGTACAATTTCATTTGATATTTGTGATATTCATCTTCATTTAAAGTGAAATTTTTATTTTTGAACAAATTATGTTATAAGGTATCCAATTCTTGGAATGATGGATCGTGATATATTAAGCATACCAATAACCACGGTTGCATCCGAATTGGCTTTTAGCATTGGAGCTAAAGTTATTACCAAGTATCGAAGTTCACTTTTGGCAGAAAATGCACAAGCATTAATTTGTACTAGAACTTGGTTGTGAGGATTTAATGTTGATAGTAAGTTGACTAAAATCTTTATTTTGATTTACAATGTTACCTATTTATTTTAAATAATTTTGTTAATGAATATACACTTTTTTGTAGGTGATGATGAGCCAAGCGATGAACAACTTGTTGTGCATATTCCCGAGTGTGTAGCACCTTCTTCTACAACAACAATATTTGAGTGATCATACTTTGTTTGGAAAATGCTTGGCATGCAGTGAATTTAAATTTGATGTTTGGAAATTGGAATGTATAACTAATGACATAACTTTGATGCTATCGTGTCTTGTATTTTGAATCTTGGATTTGTGATGTTGTGGTATTTTAACTTTTTTAGTTATTTTGTCTAGTGTCATTACCAAGGAAAGTGAATGTTTATTGTTTAGTGATGCTAAATTGCTACTTGCTAATTGCTAATTTAATGTCATGTTAATATAGTAGCCAATTCTAATTTTTGCTTTAATTCTTATAATTTCATTTGGAAATTCTTCTAACTCTTTATGCACATTATCATTATCCAATTAGGGCGATTCCGAAAATCTGGAAAACAGCAAGCTTTGGAACTCATAGGAACATGGCCAATTAAATCAGGATTCAGAATTTGATGAAGTAAGCGATATTACTTTTTGCGTATAAGGATTTGACGCATATAGTTCTTGAATTATTTTGGAATCTTGGATGATAATTGAAATTTTAATATAATAATAACTAAAAAATATACAAAAAATGAGAATTTTATTACGGGTACCCGTGGGTTACCCATTACCCGTAGCTACGGGTAATGGGTCCACTATCCCATACCCAAAAAAATACGGGTAAATTTACCCGTGGGTAAATTTACCCGCCCCATACTTACCCGCCCCTGGGTTACCCGTGGGTACCCAATTGCCACGTCTACCGAAAGTGCATGCCCCAAACTCCAAGCAAAAATGTATATAAACTATAAAGTAGTAAAATAGAGTTATATTTAACAATATCGAAAAATTTATTGCAATTTTCAATAATGAAACTCTCATAATCATTTTATCGAACACATTGCAGACACTTAACATTTATTTCTAACTTAGCACAGAACACTCATTTATTTCCACAATGAATTGCTATTTCTCTTTATTTAAGAATCCAAATGATCAAAAACAAGAAAAAAAATAGAGATAGATATATAAAATCAATTTTTACAACAAAAAAAAAACCCACAACTTACAAGTTACAATTTAGATGTACAAACTTGATAATGACAAGTGCCACCGCCGCTGGCCGGAGCTTCAGAGGTGAGTCACTTTGTGGTGACGGGTGGTGGGTGGGAGTGGGACGTTGGGTTTTTGTTTTCCATAAAAGGAAAGGATCTTGATTCTTCTGTCTTTCTTTTCTTTGCCTTTTCTTTTTCTTTTCTTTACCTTTTCTTTTGCCTTTTCTTTTGCTTTTTTGCTTTTCTTTGCTTTTTCTTTCTGACTAGTTTGAGTCTTTTGACTCTTTCCATTATTTTTTCTCTTTTTTTTTTTTAAGGCAAATGGGGGTACCCGATCGAGTATCGGGTAGGAGCCTCCCATACCCGATACCCCACCCGAATTAGATCGGGTACCCCATTAAATACTCCCTCGGGTTTGGGGGGTTGAAATTACCCGACCCGATCGGGAAATACCCGAAGGGGTCGGGTCGGGTCCCCAATACCTGAACCCGATTCCCACCCCTACGTGTGAGTGTGTGTGTGCGCTCAGGGAACAATTGTTATCTTGTAAGATAACAAAATTAATGATTGCCTATTATATATATATATATATACACATATATGTATGCATATTGAAATAAATATAGAAGCTATCATTACACTATTTTAGACTCTTATATGCCTAGACCTAGCTATAATGAGATTCTTTCATAATTAGCCTAAAATGTAGGATAGCTCATGGATGCACACCATCTCTCAACTTTTTCTTCACTCAACCGTCCACCCTCTTTAACTCTCTCATTTTGTTGTTTTCTTATTTATTGTCTTGTAGTGTCCAAGTTATCTTCTAACTTCACATATAATTATTTCTCTTCTCCTCAATTACCATTCAAAAATATTAATAATTTACTAACACACAAACCTAAACACTCAATCCCTTTCCCTTTCCAAAAAGAAATCATCATGAACATGAGATCCTACAAGCTAGCAATATTCTCTATCTTCATTCCAAACTTTGAATTAGACTATATAAGAAGAAATAGTCATTCTCTCCCCCAACTCCCTTACCTCACGGCCAACACCACACTTCTCATCAAAATTTTAATTTTGTTATCTCTTAACACAATCTATAATTCTTCCATTCCCTAAACCAAGAATTTACTTGAAGATTGAAAGAGAACTAGAGAAGAAATTTCAAAACTACTTGGTAGGTTATATTTTCATTTTTCTACTAATATATTTTGATAGCTATTATTAAGAATATAAAGATTATGTATTATATTATAACTTTGTTATAATTCTTCTTTCTTTTTATTTTCTCTCTTTGCCATGATCGAATCCCGTGGCTCGATTTAAGGGGTCCAATTTTCGTATTATAGGAGGCGAAAATCGGACCGATCAAGACTTGTGAATAACAAGACTTTTAGCTACGGTGAGGAATTTTGACCTAAAACTTAGATTTAAGGCAAAATTTCTATGTTTATCATGCTATCTATAATTCTATGAGTTATGGGACACTTATTTATCTTGTGTTTGTTAACTTTCGAGAATTACAATCTTTTTCTCACAATAACTTGATTTTTTTTTTATGTGCTTGATATCTCTTAGTTGAATATTTGAAATCATGTCTAGGATGTGCATATCATGTTTGTCCATGCTATTTTAAGTTATATGATGATTTAAAAGCTATATCATAATTTAAATTATTTGGCATGTTTTTGGCATGTTTATTTAAGGGATAACATTATGAGTCATACACGTCTCTATGCTCTATTGAGAAAGTTAGACTATGATTTACATATGATATTTTGAAATATATTTTATTATGTTTGGAAATATTGATGAGATAGCTTTTTGAAATTTCAAGGAAATTCCTAGTATACATACCCCAAAATTTTTTGGCCCTTTGGCTTACTAATACTATCAATAACAATATTATTTAAAAAAAAAAACTAATTTTCTTTTTTGGATATGATAAACATAATCTTTATTATCTCATAAAAATTTTATTTGAAAATAAATTTTATTTGTTTTTCCTTAACTTGGCCATTTCCGGCCTTATGCAAACCAAAAAAAAAAAAGAAATAAAATTATTTTTTTTTACCATGGCCACCTTCGGCCTTGAAAAAAAAAGAATACAAAGAATAATATATATATTTTTTTTCATTTCACTTTGGTCACTCTCGGCCAACAGAAAAAAAAAAATAATATTAATAATATATATATATATATATATTCTATTTATGTGTAAATAACTAGATAAATAAACATTTACAATAAAAATAATAGTACCAAAATATTTATCAAGAATTTTTGGAAAAATTTTCGGACCTTCCATATGTGTGTGTGAATAAATATATTGCACATCTGCACAAATACCATCATGACTAGTATTAAGAGTTTAAAATTTTTTTGAGACAATATTTTCTTAGAATATATTAAAGTTTGAGCTCAATACACGCTCTTTGTTTCTTGAACTCTAGACAAATACTTCAAACTTGTTTTCATGGACTTGACATTATGACAATTAGGTTCAACTCATCCCTCTACACGATATTTTGACACATTACAATTTTTTATAATTCAACTCTCAAATTATTAGTTGATCATAAAAACTGGACCTTGATTTGTTACCCAATGAAGACGCTATTGGAAAATTTGGGCCTGGGGCTATATCGGAAAGATGATCGGGCGGTATCGGATCGACGGTGGTTGGTCTCCCGATAGGTGCCCACTAAAATCCATGCCCAAAATTCGTCGAAGGTAGTCGAGCTCTTGGGATGGATTCGGCACGCTCCGGCCGTGCTTATTTGATTTGCATTCTGACCGAGTGGCCACTCGAGAGGAAATGGAGGGATAAAGATATGATTGGATCGAAAAAGGAAGTCATAAGGTAGGAGATCCTAGCCCTTCTTTTAGCCGCTACTTGATGTGGTAGCATTTCCCGAATTATTTTCTCTCACTTGAAATATTCGTCTACTTTAAAAAAAAAATCCATTGTACATCTTTTGAAAGAAAAAAAAAAGCAAGAGAAAGACTTTTCAAAAAAAAAAAAAAAGGATGGAAAATTCTTTTAATATTCCTCACTAAGGCTTCGAACTTACCCATTTTCAAATTTTCTTTTGTAACAGGACTTGATTGATTGTGATCTTTTAAAGATAACTTACCCATCTATGTTGCCAAGACTTTCTTTTACCACTTATGTAATGCCTTGAACTATGTATTTGAAGGTTAAGTATGAAGTTATAATTATTACTTAGAATGGTTTGTGTTATGTATTTTAGTTCATGATATGGTACTCGATATGGTGTTAGCTAATGCATCAATAGTATGTTTTGGGATTGATTATGTAATAGATTATGTTGTGAACTTATATCAGAATCCTTTAGATTTCAGCGTGGTATTTATTAGTACTTGCGGACTTGTAATGTCATTTTAGACCATTCTCGTCTTTTCTCTACGCTTCCTTATCGATATCTCATGAATAAATTTTATTTTATCGAGTAACGTCTCGACTTGTACTTATATACTTAGTTAGGGCGTTACAGTTTTTATTATTACTTTTTATATTTTTCACAAAATACCGTTTCTTCTTAATTTTTTACCTCCCAATTTTCCCTTTAAATAGAAAATTATTGATACATTTGTATCTCATTTAATAATACATTGATAACAGTATAACTTGTTTCTCTTCCAAAATATATTTTCTTTCCTTTGAAGTTCGTTAACTGTACTTTGATCTGTTAAATGCATTGTTCAATATTTCATAATTCTCTTCTCTAGCAGTATTTTGGACAATTCTCTTTTTCTTTCATAATTGAATTGTTAATGAATTCGGCCCTTCTATCTCTACACTAAACATTTGTGCATGTAACTAAATGCCTTAGTTGCAGTGGTAAAAGCTTCACAAAAACTTGGTCGCCAATGCCATATTCATGTGGTCACTTTGTTTATCTGACTCATCTCTTTATTCGAATCAGGCCTTCTATAAGGAAGCTCGTGCTAGGTTATTTTGCTCCTCTAGTGACTTGGCCATTTTGATTGCTCTTGGGATTTTCGCCTCATCTACAGTATTTGCCAAATTTTATGTGGCATGAGTGGTTATTGTCTTGTAATTGGCTCTAAAGGGCTTCATTGCATTTAAGGTTGTAAATGAGCCGAGCTCGAGCGGAGCTTGGTAAAAATTCTAGGCTCGAGCTCGGCTTATTTACAAAATTGATGAGCTCCAACTCAAGTTGCTCGATTGAACCTTCAAATCCAAGCTCTAGTTAGAGCCCAACGGGCTCATTTAAAAAATATATATATTTAAAATATGTATAATATATACTATATTAAAAATTAAATATTAAAAATATATTTTTAATATAATATATATTTTATATATTTTTATCATATATTTTTATATTTATTTTTAATATAAATATTTAACTATTATATATATTTTATAATAATATAATATATACAATATATTATTATTAAATATTTATATATTTTATAATAGTATAATAGATATATATAATATATTTTTTTAATAATAACTGGCTCGCGAGCCTTCGAGCCAGTTTGTTGGAGCTCGAACTTGGCTTGATGCCAAGCATGAGCTCGCTAAGGCTTGACTTAAGCTCGATTAACTTCGAATCGAGTTTAATCTTTTTTGCTTCGAGCCGGCTCGACTCAGCTTACACTCCTAATTGCGTTGCCTCATTCTTTCTTAAGGTGTAAGAATTTGTACCCATTTAAGATTTGGCTTGACCCCCTTGAATGACACTCATGAATTACCTTAAGTAGCATTCCAACAATGTGTTCACTCACTCAACTTGGGATGGAAGCTCATCAAGAAGCACAACTCGTATTCGAGAAGCTTGAAAAGTTATACAAATTGCCTCTAACTTGTGGGTCTTTGTCGGTCAATGCTTAGTAATTGGACTGTTTTGGTTCTTAAAAATATCTGTTCACTCCTAATTACAATTTATGATAACTATTAACTCATAATTGTTGTTTATGATAACTACCATTATACGACTCATAGCTCACTTCTATAACTACTGTTACTTTATAGTTCCAAAATTTACATATATATATATGTATTAATTAAAATTCATTATTAAATGCACATGCATAGAACACATGATACTAATTTTAATAAATGAGGATGTAATATTAGAATCAAATTATTCCTCAAAAGAGTATGAAATGATCAAAATCAAGCAACTCCTCCAAATGGAACACAAGGTCAACAATGATCTCATTAATTCTTTCCATTAATAAAAATAAAAGAAAATAGTACATCATAATTGATATGACTTCTGACTTAAAATAAGTTAATTAAAACAATACAAAAGTCAAGTTGACTCATAATCAGTTGGATTGAACTGTTGATACCTAAGACTCGGTCTATACGTCACATAATAATATTATATATCTTCATTGAATAACTTTAATTAATATCGTGGAACTTTCACACAATTTTTTTTTTTTAATATTAGAAACGCTCTTAAAATACTATATAAATATATCGTATGTAGTTTCTTCATGATATTCAATTGCTTTCAAGAAAAATATAATTTTTTTATAAGGAAGAAAAATATAAATTAATACTCATTTTATTCAGAAAAATAATTGAATTAATCCTCAGGACTTTCATTTTTGTATTTCCTTACATTTACTCCTGGCCACCCGTTCTGAATCCCATCTACTTCCTCCACGATTCCTGCTTCTTGTGTCGGTGGCAACCCTAATAGATATTTTTTCTTCATATATTTCACCCTTCGTTTTCATTTCTAGTACATTTTTCTGATTGTTTTGTGGTCCAAATTTTACTGCAACCCCAATAATTATGTTGGCCTTTTGCAGCAATTTACCCCAAATTTGCTTATTTAATCCTAGGGTTTTCCGCGCGATGCATTTCACCTGAATTGACTCGCATGAGAGCTTTTTATTTTCTTTTCTCGCTTAAATTCTTCTTAGTTGACCATTGTTAATCAAGGGATCCTCTCCATTTATCTTTCAAGTAATGATTCTTATACGCTTCTCTGAGTCACTCCATTAACCGGAAATCCTCATCGAGCCCCTTGAGTGAATCAGCTTTTGATCAATCAGATTCAGCTCGATTTCAGGTGGCTTTCCAGAAACTTACTCAAATTTCGAAACGTGATGGCCTCGATTCGATTGGAAGCGTCTAAGCAATACTATGCCACTAGCAGTCTGGTTATTGGCTATGCTCTGTGTTCCAGCTTGCTTGCTGTAATCAACAAATTTGCCATTACCAAATTTAATTACCCAGGCTTACTCACTGGTCTTCAGTATTTGACATCAGCTCTTGGTGTTTGGGTTCTAGGAAAATTTGGGCTCTTGCACCACGATCCCTTCACTGTGGAAACAGCCAAGAAGTTCCTGCCGGCTGCATTAGTCTTTTACTTAGCGATTTTTACAAACACGAATCTTCTTCGCCACGCCAATGTGGATACTTTCATAGTTTTCAGATCGCTAACTCCACTTCTTGTGGCGATTGCTGATACAGCGTTTAGGAAACAGCCTTGCCCTTCGAAAATGACGTTCCTCTCATTGGTAATCATTTTGGGAGGTGCAGTTGGATATGTAGCTACGGATAATGGGTTTACACTGACTGCTTATTCATGGGCTTTTGCTTATTTGGTTACTATAACGACCGAGATGGTTTACATCAAGCACATGGTGACTAATCTGGGTTTGAACACTTGGGGATTTGTCTTCTATAATAATTTGTTGTCATTGATGATGGCGCCCCTGTTTTGGTTTATAACTGGGGAATATGTTGATGTGTTTGGAGCACTAGCATCATCCAGCGCAGGAGATTTGTTTGAGCCTGTTGCATTTTTAGCCGTGTCTTTATCTTGTTTATTTGGTTTGCTCATTAGTTTCTTTGGTTTCGCAGCCAGAAAGGCTATATCCGCAACTGCATTTACAGTTACTGGTGTGGTGAACAAATTTTTAACTGTTGCAATCAATGTGTTGATTTGGGATAAGCACGCTTCTCCTTTTGGTTTGCTGTGTTTGCTCCTGACTATTGCTGGAGGGGTTTTGTATCAGCAGTCGGTCACTAGAGGGGTCGGGACCGCTCCAAACCAGCGAGAGACTGCATTGTCAAAGCAAACGGATAGTAAGAATGACGAAGGAAGAAGTAGGGATGAAGAAAAAGGCATTTCTGGTAAAATTTCTGGTGTATGAACATACTTTCTTGTATCAGCTGCTGCAGAAGACGTCACTTATTTGAATATAGTGCACCTGGTCCATGACCCAAATATGTTTAGTATTCATCTCAGAATTTTATATGTATGAAATGCTTTATTTTCTGGACCTTTAGTTACTAGAAAACTCGATAACTCCAATTTGTGCTTTATCTTGTAATGTGCAGATCTTTTTCTACTTGAATTGAGGCTGGGGATCTATAGAAACTATTTGTTATTCGTGTTGCGGTCACCTGTCTTGGTGAAATTTACCTTTTTAGTTAGCAAAACCATAGTTGGGGAACGCTGCTGCTTTCTTTTTGGTGTGCATTTATTAGACTATGTTTCCATGATACATAATCTAGCGTAGATATGTGCTACGTAATCTAGTATAGATATGGCTTTCTTCGTTGAATTTTGTGAATCATTTTTTAGAAGCACATTAGCAGGGAAACGGCCTTACTCTCTTCCTTTTCTAAGTTCATAATGAACTTTGGAAATTGGAATTACTTTGATATTGAGGATATGCCTATTTGAAAGTATTGCTGAAATAGACTATGAATTTATCCCTTTAACAACAAACTAGCTGCTCTCTGAACAGTTGTGCGGTTTTTATTGTTGGCATGCTCTGGGGAACAGTATTCATCCTCTCTTGCTTCTGTGCGCAGTTGAAGATGGTTCGAGGTGCACTTCTAGCATACACTTTGGAACATATATTTGAGCTTCTAGCGTTATATTCTAGTTATTGTAAGATGATTTGTTCGGTGCATTGCAAACTAGATAAACGCATATAATTATTGCAAGCCTCTAGTTTAACAACTTTCCTTATTTAGTGTCATTTAAAGCCTTTAACCTGCTATTTAGCCACCATATTGGTGGAAGGCATGGAAAGATGATGCATTTTACCACACAATAATTAAACAGCTTTCTTCTTTGCATACTTTAAGATGCTGTGATTAGGTAATCACAGTTCTAATCATTGTCTGCTTGTTATGCTATAAATTTATCTTTGATTAAGAGGGAGAAAATTTCTTTCAGTGAATAACTTTGTAGTTTTGAATTCAAAAACTTTTGTCCATTGCCAAAGGTATAAAGTTACATTTTTGTTCTTATCTTCTTTCCAAACTCAATGAAGAAAACTCATTTGTTCTTAAGTGATAAATTATTTATAGATGTCAACCAAATTGAAATTTGTGTGCGCTCTGCATTAAAGGTTTGTCAGAAGAAATATGTTTCAAGTGTTCTTATTGATTATATTTATTGTCTTATGGAACTTATATATTTTCTGTAATCTGCTTTGTAGGAGATATTTCAACCTCATCCATCTAAAAGTTTATGGTGATTAAGTGTATGATTGTATAAGATTTTTCTGGAAAAAGGAAAATAAAGGATCTTTTCTTTCACTTTATTTGGGTTGTTTGTTGACTTAGCTTGGATGCCGCTGCCTTCGATGAGTCACATCTAAGACAGTGATGGCAATGTTCACTATTGCCACTGTAACCTGTTGCCGACATTTTGTTATACTTCTTACTTATGAAATTGCTCTTTACATCTTTATGGTTTTATTTGTCTGTCTGATTCATTTAGACTTCATCGAGAAGCCTCCGTCCTTTACATGAGATCCATCTGTTCATTGAAAATATTGCGTAGTTTTGACTTTCAAAGTTTCCTCTCTGAATTCTCACGTGATATTAGAAAACTATATAACTGTCTACCCCAATAGCACACATAAACTTCCGTTGTTAACTGAAATCTTGCATCCCCCTTGCTGAATGAAGTGATATAATAATTTGTCTGAGTATACATGTCTTCTTTGTGATGTGAAGCTTGGTGATTATTTAACCAGTGATCACGGTTTATCTTGGCATCTATAACAATGTGAAGATAGATGATTAAGTTTTGACTGAGCTGATTGAACTTCGGATTTCATGTGGTTCATGCATGTATTCATCTTTAATTTTAGGTGGTCGATAATAGGATGCCCCGCACCATTTTTTTCCTTTTTTTTTTTTGCCCCCCTTTCTTTCTTTCCCTGACAATACTTAAAAGCTCTTGGGAAGACATAACTGATACTTGCAGGTATTTAATCTGAGTCTGTTGACATCTTCGTGTTATTACTTCTTCATAGTTCATTGTCTGATGATCAGCTGCTTATTCCTGTTTCCAGGATTCAGGTATGTAACGTTAGTTTTTGAATGCAAGCGTTTCACAAGCTTGTCGTGCTAAAAATATTATGTGCCACCTGAGAACAAGTGGTTTGCTGTTGCTTGATTTTTTTCAGTCACATTTAAGGTTACATTCTTATGTTCCCAACTTAACTAATTTCGTTGGTTTATTTACCTGGCTTAATTGAGATCCAACAGTTGGTTGGATAGTTTAAGGTAGAGAAGCCTTGCAAATGATGAGGTCTTGCCTTTTTCTCCTTTGGTTCCCTTTGCATCGGATTCGAGTACTTGTCTGTGATATGTGATTACTGTAGATACTAGGTCTGTAGAGATCTATATCTTCATCTGGAACTTTGTTCATAAAAAATTTTAGATCTGGGATTATTTATCTTTTTTTAGTGAGTTTTCGAATATGAATATTTCTTGCGGATATCAAATTGTTTTCGGCATCAGGATTAAGCATCAAGGTATTTGATAAGGTTCAATCTTGACTGGATGCAGATATCTTGGTTTTTAGGACTTAAGAGTTATATATGACTGGGTGCCCAGACTTGTTAACGGACAAATTATTAGTAAGCGAAACTACAAGTTTTGTTGACAACTGGTTCTTGAAAATCTATTCTGGTAAATTTTGTAAATCAAATAGAGTTGGTTATTTGTTTTTCAAGAGTAATTGAGATATCTTAGTACATGTATTGATTGGACAGAGATATGCATGTTCCCATAGTGAAACTAATGAATTAGATGCGTTTGTTCAGGTGTTCGATATTTTCGCCGTTTTCAACGGAAGTCTGGACATGCTCTAGTGGGGGTAGGCTGAAAGGTGTAATTATTGCTTCTTTTGTTTTTTTCTTATTAGATATGGACATTGGTGTGGCGAGGAGGAAGATTATCAAATAGAGAGAGAGCGACATGTTAGTCATGACCTAGTTGATAAGATGTGATCAGTTAAGGTTGTCTGAAGTTTGCTGCTTTGATATCTTATCTTCATTTCAGACAGCCATCAATTCTTGCATCATGATTTGTGACAGACGTGGGAAAGGGCCCGGAATTGTCACAACCAGTTAAGAATTATTTATGATCATAACCAGCGGGAGGTCCAGGAATAGAGGTTTGGGTTGACCTATTTGCTTAGCCAAATGTATAATTTAGTGTGACATAGGCAAAGGTTAAAAGAATATAATGGTTCACATATGCCCTTTTACTATCCCTGTTCATTAAACTCTTAAAGCGCAACGCATCAAATAAAAGTACACACTTTATTGACACCTTTCAAGTTCGTCGGGACGGTCAGTTAATAAATTATGTCTCTATGTTTTGAAAAAAGTTAAATAAGTTGTTGTACATGCTACATGCTCAAAATTAGGTTCATATTCCTTGATGACGGGAACAATGATCACTTCCATGCACAACCAATTCTTGTTCTTAGAACCAGTTCAGATTCCTCATACTAGAGAATTTTTTAAGGGTTTCATTGAATGGCTGCCGAAACATCGAAATACCCTTGCAACGGTAAAAAATTTCAAACGATTCATGCATTTTTGTTCAGTTCATTCCAAGCCAACCCAAACTTTGAAGTCATGGATTTGGCCTCTTATTAGTTCAGAGGATAACACATATATTTGCATATTTTTATTCAGGTCATTTGAACTAAGCACAATCCGAAGTCATGAATTTTGGCCTCTTATTAGTTTAGAGAGGATGGCACATGTATTAATACTCATCGATACATTTTGAACATGTATTAATACTGACCAATACATTTTGAGCAGTACAAATGGATCCTCTAACAAATAATAAATGAAAGTAATTTACTATTTATAATTTCTCGTTCTTTCACCGATACTTTATATATGTCTTTCTATCCGAATTGACTTAAATAACTGACTTCAATGATTTGTCACAACAACAACCTCACATAGTTAATTGTACCCAAAAAGAGCCTCCAATGGTTGTGCACTTATTCGCCCAATTCAATCTCAACTAAAAATTCCACCACTCATTTAATATCCCCATGTTAACAAATCCCCTACGATAGGATCTTAAGAAGAGCAGAATCTTTTCAATCAATTCCCATTTCAAAAGTGGGGCTGCAATTGTTGGAAAAGGATAATCACAAACATAAACAAAACTCCCATTTCATTATGACGATGATATCATATCATATCATATCACATTTACCCCTCCTTTTCCCTTAAAAAAATATATATATATTTACACTTCCTTTTTCCTACTCCTACTCAAAAAGGAAAAAAGGATTCTTCTAAACAATGGGCTACCTCTAAAACTACCAAGTCCTACACATTAACAAAAGGGTTTTTCACTTTTCACTTTTCACATTAACTAGACTTTCTAAGGACTAATAATAAATGAAGGTATTTTACTATTTATAATTTCTTGTTCTTTGACTTTCGTTGATATCTCATGTATCTCTTTTTACTATGTTTGACTTAAATATCTAAGAATTATAGCGGAGGATCTCAATAATTTGTCTCATCTACAATCTCTGTACCCAAAAAGGCCCTCCAATGGTCGTACACTTATCCACCCAATTCAATCTCAACTAAAAATTCCACCACTCAAGTGTGCTTTCATATAATATCCCCATGTTAACAAATCCCCTTTGATGGAATTTTTACAAAAGCAAAATCTTTTTAACCACCTCAATTCCCCCCCTCAAAAGTGGGGGTGCAAATGTTGGAAAAGGATAGCCACCAACACAACAAAAACTCCCATTTCTTTTTTTGATCAAAAACAAAACTCCCATTTCATTATGATGATATCATATCATATAATATTTACAATTCCTTTTTCCTACTCCTACTCAAAAAGGAAAAAAGGATTCTACTAAACCATGGGCTACCTCTAAAACTACCAAATCCTACACATTAACAAAAGGGCTTTTCACTCTTCACTTTTCTAACACTAGAATAATCAAATCTTCATTCTTCATTTCATAATCAAGCAAACACAGCACCACAAGAAAGAGCCATCAAAAGTAGTGCAGCTCTCTCAACCTCACCCCACTGCCTTGGACTCCTGAGCCTCTTCACAGGTGATCTCTGCTCCTCCATCACCTCCACCTCCTTTCCTAAAGGCCTCAAATTCACTTTCAGCGCATCCCTTATCTTCAAACTCCTTGTCTTTCCAATTTTACCCTTCTTCCCATCGTTCTTGCCGGCGGGGGTGCTCGAGGCCGCCGTAGTTGGCCGCTTCTTTCTATACCGAATCCCACAAGCATTACATAGTGACTGGAAACAAATAACAAATTAAAACCAAGAAAATTGAGAATCATCATCAGAAAATCCCATTTGGTTTTGTGATTGAAAATTGGAAGGGAGAAAAAACCTTGGGGCCTGAAGGGCCACTCCTCCACAAGGGTGTCTTTGTAGTTTTGCAATCCGAGCAAGATTTCTTGATCTCCACTTCTGATGACAAGCTCTCTTCCTGTGAAACGCAAATAAAACCAAATACGTCAGCACAACAACGTAGTAGTTAGTACAATCACTTGAAATCGACAATTGTAATAAATGACTAATCGAATTATGCAAGAAAATATATTATTTTTTCTTCACCTTTTGACCGGATTCCATAACCTTTACGATCACTATCTACTTTCACAAAGAAAAAGTTTCTTTGTCGGACAGAGACGAGAGGATTAAAGAAGAAAGAATGTTCTTGAGTAAAAATGGGAATCAAAAGAAGGGTCACATGATTTTGGAGAATTTTTTAGGAGCAAACTAAGATTTTGAAGTTTTTTCTGGAGAAAGAGAGGAAAATGGGGAAAACCCAGAATGCAAAAGATGGCGAATTTGATCAGAGAGATAGAGTGGAAAGCAACCGACAAGCTTGATACGGTGGCACCGAGCAACATCGAACCCTAATTGTGAATTGGGTGAAATGACGAAAAAGGGCCTGAATTGAGGCTTTGATGATACAATCCCCGCCAAGAAAGTGTTAAAATATTCTGGCAAAAGAGGCGCGCGTGATCCACGTGTCACCTTGCATGCACCGGTCCCTCATTTCTTGGGAAATTGTCACTGGCACCCACCGTTTTTCACTTTGCAATTCCACGTAATAATGTTGCAATTATTAGTTAAAATAATTTAATACAGGTATGCAACTAGCAATTAGACATGTTATTCTTAAAATGTTATTGAAATGATATTATTTAATTATTTTATTTGTTTTAAATAAATTGGGAATGAAGAGATGATAATGAAAAAATCTTAATATCTAAAAATATTAATTAAAAAAAATAGTATAAGAGTAGTTATAATCAAAGATTGAGGTAAAATTGAAAAAAGGAAAATTTGGCATCAAACCACCACAAAAGAGTTTCTTTTTACGAGTTATGGTGGCACCTTTAATGTGTATGCTCAATTTTTTAGTAGGTGAAATTAAAAATATTAATTTATGTTAAATAATATCAACTTTTCTTAATTTTTTAAAATATTTTTTGCTTAATTTATTATATAAAAAAAATACGATTGACAACTAAATTTGGAGAGAATAAAATTGTAAAGAAAAAAATTATAATTGGAAAAAAATAAAAGAAAAAAATGAATCATCTCCCACAGAGTTTTGAAAGAAAAAACAACAAATTAGGTTTCCTTACGAGCAACTTTGAAATAAAAGGCAGATTCCGTTTCATACACGTGAGAGAGAGGAAACTCGAGGACGACACACCAAGAAACCTTGTTGCACTTAAATAATATTGAGAATAAATTGTAAATTTGTCTTGAGAGCGATTTGGTCTTCGTCTCAACCTGCAAAAATTTTTTTCTACAATTAGTTCTGTAAAGTACTTAACTTTTGGCATAAATTTAATTAGTGACAAGACATATAATATATCTAAAAATAGAACAAAATCGATTACACATTCATATTATCAACAAATTTCATAAAATATGCGATGAATTTTTCTATTAGCTGGGAAATGGAATCATATTCTTACAGTGAGACAATGATAAATTTATTGAGAAGATCATTTATTGTAATTCGATCAAACAACAACCAGAAGTGTTTCTAACAGAATATTTTAGTTTCCATGTAAGAAATTTGTGACATACTTCGCAATTATGGTGCTACAAATCTACAAGCCAAATTCTATTTAAATAATTATTGTTAGTTGGATTCCGCCGAGAAGCAATATGTCCTTTCCTTTTCACAAATGTCATTCAAATTATCAGGAAGACCAGACCGTAATGTTATTTCTCGAAGTTTTTTTTTTTTTTTTTTTTTTGAGAGAATACAATTAATACATTCAAATCTTAATATCAATACATCAAATAAATAACATTCGAAATCAATAACAAAGTCAACAATAACACTTCATAGTAGTTTCATTTCATATGGGAAAATGGGTAGTTATTAAAACTAGCCACAAGTCCATACTGACACACTCAATGTGTACGCTTAAATTTTTTATTAAATAAAATTAAAAAAAGTTATTGCTGTACAATAGTATCAATTTTTCTTAATCTTTAAATTGATGAACAATCGTATCAATTTTTCTTAATGTTTAAATATTTTTACTTGAATTCATTATATAAAATAACATAATTTTTGAGAGAATAAAGTTGAAAAGAAAAGAATTATAATTGAAGAAAAAAATAAAAGAAAAAATTAAATATTACAAAAGCTAAGTAAAAAAAATAAAGATTTTATATTATATTTGAAAACTATCATGTAATTATCTTTTGAAATAATGTTAATTTTGTCAACTCATTTAAAAACATACCAAAATAACACCTAGGAATCTCATGCTTTATAATTTATATATAGTATTGACAAGGGATAATTACCTCAACATCTCTAAAGCTTGATCTAATTATAGAAACACATTCCGTAATTTGAAAAATTATAATGAGATGCTGTATTGTTAGTTTAGTTTAATTGACAGAAAACTTAATGAGACCTACATAATATCACAATCAGACCACTATACATTAGTTAAAGTCAATTTATTGATTTCCAAGGAATTTAGCTGTAATGTTACATAAATTTAATTAATTTCTTCAAACAATGGACAATAATATTATTGTAACTTTCTAAATTACATAGCATATTACTGCAAAAGTCACGTTTCAAAGAGTATTGATGTAATTATCCCTTAAAATAGAAATAATAATAATACTATTACCTTCTCTTCTTGAAAAAAGGTCGCTGCATTTGGCTACGGGGTGTGGATCCATTGATGCAAAGAAATTGAAATATAATCATTAATTTATTTTTGAGGACGTGATGTAAAAATTAGGACTTATTACACTTCACCCCAAAAAATTCAAATTGTGCACTTCTCCTCTAAAATATTCAATATACAATCGTACCCCTAAAAATAGTAAATAGTGTTGCACATGACCCCCCCGATTAGCTACTCAGTGGGGGATAATGTGCAACACTATTTACTAGTTTGAGGAGGTACGATTATATATTGAATATTGTAGGAGGGAGATTGTATAATTTGAGATTTTCTGGGGATGAAATGCAATTTGTCCTAAAAATTAATTGTTAAATGATAAGGATTAAGTTAATATAAGTAGGCGGACACCATGAATTATTAATATATGTTATTGAACTCCACTTTTGGTAATTATAAGTTGGAGACTTTGAGTGGACAATGACATAGGAGAATTTTAATTTTGTTGTCGTGGCCTTTTTTATGTCAATTTGTCATGCTTCGTTTTCAATGGATTCCGTTCCATTATTTTATTTTAATGAATTACGTAACGCTCAACGGGAGAACATGTTAGTTTTCATTGGACGAATCGAAAGCTCGGCAGTTTGGTAACTTCAGTATTAGGGTGTTTGGCATTACTTTTGGGGCAGTTTTTAGCTTTTAGTTATTGAAAAATGATTTTAGAAATGTTTGATAAGACAACTTCTATTTTTATAAAAGTGATTTTAGGCTAAAATCAGCCAAAATCTAAAAACACATCAGGGGGTGCTTTTAGATTCTAGCTTCTGCTTTTCAATTAAAAAAATTTCGTAAAAATAATTTATTACCTTTATTTTATAATTTAAAATTTAAAAATATTAATTATATATATGGAAAATCACTTTTTTTGCAAACACCATTTGTAATTTTTTTAGTAGATTTTAGTTTTAAATTAAGGTGGTGTTTGCAACTGCTTATGCAAAAGCATAATCACCTACTTTTGCTGAAAGTTAAAAAAATCAGATTATAATCAAAAGTACGTGGTGTTTGGAAATCATCAAAATAATTTGCTGTAAGTTGTACTGTTTGGAATTATAATCACTTATTTTAATGAAAAATAGCTTGCAGCACCCAAGGCTGCTTATGAGATTATAGCTTATTTCTGATTATTTTTAGAGAAACTTACAGCAGAAGCTAATTTCCAAACACTCAAAAAGTGCTGTAAGCAGCTTATAAACACATAAGTGATTATCATAAGCAGTTGCAAACACCCCCTAAACACTCTCAACTTCTATCATTCACTTTTAAAACTAACTTCTCAACTTCTCTACGTAAAAATTACTTTTTTCTAAAGTAAAAGTAATATCAAACACCCTCTATGATTATTGCACGACGATGGATACAAATTACTAATTGCCTCAGCATCCTCTATACCTTGACATAATTATTAAGGTATTTTTTGAAGTTTAAATAATTACTATTGCATTCTTATTGTAATTTTACTGACAAAATATTTATCAAAACTTGTAATATCACAATTAGATCCTCTAAAGAGAGGGTCTATTTATAATATTCACTGCAAGAAATTTGCGTAATTAACACAATTGAAAATTAATGTTAATATGAAACAAGGATTGTTAAAAGTCATTTGCTATATTCTATCACGAGAATGCCTTGCAAATTTAGTTGGGGGTTAGAGAAAAATTCACCTCGATGTAAGCAATAACATATGATGTTTTTACCTTATTAATTTTGGTCATTGAATATCTCTTCTATCATAGTTGTTCATTTTAGGCCCCGTTTGATACAAGACTTCCCCAAATACCATCCATTGGCCCGCATGAATTTCTCTTGGATTTACATGGTTTCATATACCCTAATATTTTGTTTGATAGAGTCCATTATTTGGAATTTGATAAAATTCCTTAATCTCTCACTACCGTTTGGTATGAAATATTACCTTTGATTTGAAGAGCAAATTACACTTATATCCGCATGTTTTGGAATTCAAATTATGCCCAGTAATTTAGACCTTTAGTTCTTAGGGGCAATTGCGTAAAATACTAATAAACAGTAATTTAGTAGCTGAAGGGAATTTGCCAATCTCACCAGCCCATAAGAAATTCATGAAATGCCCAACTCTCATCAACAGTGCGGGCTCGGAGTTAATTCCGCGCCGGCCCACAACCATAATATTGCATATCAAATATTTAATTATGTAATGTTAAATACTCTAATGTAGTGTAATTGACAATATCAAACGGGGCCTATAGGCTACTGACTACTCCTTCCATCATAGCTGTTAATTTTTTGATTGTTAATATCCAATTATTTTATAGTGATTTCAATCAATGTGCTAGATTTTTAGGAGTTATAATTATAATATTATATAAGTTTGGTTTAATTTCAATATGGGGATATAAATGTAATTCATCTAATCTCCATCATAATACTCCATCATAGCTTGGTTTATATTTTGAAATTCATCTAATCTCCCCATAGAGACTACAATCTCTACCCAAAAAGCGAGACGTAAGTAGCAATTAATCTTGCAAACAGCACGGGCTCAGCGTTAGTGCTGGCCCGGCCCAAAACCTTAATCTTACAAATCAAATACAAGATTATGGAATTTGAAATACTTGACTCTTGCTTATTAGCTCAAATCAAATGCCCCTTTAGGGTTTTGTTTAAGATTAAAACTATAAATTCTTCGTTGTTAATTTAATAATATCAAATACTTAAATAAAGTAACTGAAATTCTGAAAACTTATTTGAATAATTGATTAAGATACAAAGAAATGAGAAAAAGAAAAAGTCAAGGTAGAATTGACTAATTTTAGGAATTAATGTTTAATATTTCCACCAAAATTGAAAATTATTAATATTTCCACCACAATTGATAATTATATAATTGAAAGGTATTTTTATCATAATTAAAATATACAAATTAGTTTCTTAATAAGTAGCGGACAATTTTATCAATTGCCATAAAGACAAGTGCAAATATCAATTGGTCGAGTGCAAATATCAATTCCAAATTAACAACTCAAATACAACAGTTTTTTTTTTCATAATAAACTTTGTAAAGGTTGTTATCATGACAAAAGGAAATTTTTCAGTAATGTATACAAATAGGAACAACTTTTGTATCGTCACTTCATATATTTTTGTTAATACCTCTTTCTTCTTCTTTTCTTTTTGTCTTTTCTTTTTTCTCTTTTTTCTTGTTTTAGTTTTAAACAAATACTTTGAAAATTCAAAGTAGTATAAGAAATTACTAGTAAGATATTTGAAAATTAACTGCAAGGCTATAAATGGACTTCTGCACTTGATTTTCCCTGCAAAATAAATCTAGACTCAATTTTGTCAACAAGTCACTACAATTAGTTGTAAATATCAAACAAGGACTTTGGTAATACTCCAGAGGAATAGACATAAAGAGAAATATTCAAATCACTAGTGTTTGATTGAGTCATTTTTGGGACAAAGTTAACACCACCTCGCCATTATATGCAGATCAAAATAAATGGTTTGTTTACACGAAGTATCCATTCGTTAGGGATGAGAATAGGCCAGGTTGCCTATTGATGGGCTTGTGGCCTAGCTTACATGAGACCAAGCTTGGCCTAGTTTGTTTAGCCAAATAGTCCAAGTTAAGGCTTTTGAAAAAGTCTATTTACTTAAAAAGGCTATACATAGACTTTTCAAAAAAGCCTATAATGCTTATTTGGTTGGCCTATATAACTTAATTATACTATATAACATATATATATATATTTTTATTTAATTTTATATTATGTTTTCGTATGCACATAAGTTTACAGTTTATATTCATGTTAGGTTATGGCTTTTCTTTTTTCTTGATTTACATAAGTATATTATAATTGCCAATTATTTTTTAATAACATAAATTATAGAATTTTTAAGCCTATTAAAGTCTTAAATCTATTAAGGCCAAAGCTTAGTAAATGTCTAGAACTACACAACATTTAAACCTACTTAAAATTTTAATAAATACAAACTTTTTCAAGTCAGGTTTAGATTTTGAAAAGATTTAAAAAGGTCAAAGTTTATGTCAAGTTAAGCCTGTCAATAGGTAGGGTATTACCCTACCCAAACCCAAAGAAGAAGTTTAATACCCAGACCCAGATCCATTCATTTTTTGCAATACCCATACCCTACCCTTACCCATTGAAGATAACCATTATGAGTAAGGGTAGAGTCTAGACCCATACATTACCCATGGATATGGGTAAGGTGTAGACCCATGCATTGCCTATAACAAAAAATTACTCTAATACCATAATTTTCAAATTTAGCTAATCAATCCAAAAATTATAAGATGGAGATAAAAATGTATTAACTTTATATAACAATATATTTTTCAAATTATATTTTGTTTAAATAGATTTGAATATTTTTACCTGAAAAATTGCATAGATTAACTGAATTAAATTAAATCATTCAATTAATTGTATAAATAAAATTGAATTAATCTAAATATTTTTACTAGTATATAAAAACTTAATTAATTTTTTAATGTATAATAAAAAATTATTCGATATAAATGTCTAGAAAGTTAAAGTTTGAGAGATTGATCCAAAGTATTACAATTTTTTGTCTAGTAACAGTAGTGCCTCCTTCACATTTGAAAACTATTTTTTTATTAAAATATAGCTATCAAGAACAATGGAAATTGTAAACTGTGAATCAACCTTATAAGTTTTTTTATACTTTGTAATTTTTATTTTATATAGATTAAAATATGATTTTTTTTTTTTATAATAACTATTTAAAAGTTGAATAGCTTATGTAGTTTGCAATTGTGTTATATAAAATCAGACATATATAAAATGCCATGGAAATATTTTAGAAGATTATTATCGTGATATTATCATTATAAATTATAGTTTGTAATCATTAAAATTATATAAAAAGAATAAACTCAGTACAGAACTTTTAATCAGATCAGATGCATTCTTAGTTCGTTAAAAAAACAATATATACGCGCGCGCGCACACACACACACACATATATATATATGTATATATTAAAAACATAGTCCAAATTAAGAGCATATACAACAAAAAACTTCAGAATTTTAAATTTTATTAACATTGAGCTTGAAGAGTATGTTATAATTGTATGTTTAATTTATCGATAATATTAAATTTCATAATTTCTTATTACGTTAACAATATGAAAGTCTATATAAAATACAATTGATAATCTACAAATTTAATGATTCTTTTAATAATATAGATAATAGACCCTATGGGTCTTTTGATAGCATAGGGTAG
>JACFYI010003636.1:167913-180909 GCA_014898755.1 Handroanthus guayacan | reverse complement strand
ACCCGACGAGAACGGGATAAAGAAGGTGGTGGAGTACAAGTTTAACGACGAGGGCAACAAGGTAAAGATCACCACCACCACCATCGTCCGCAAGTTGGCCAACTCCCGACTCAGCAAACGCGCTGTCGAGCGTCGCTCATGGCCCAAGTTCGGCGACGCTGTGCACGAGGATGTCGGCAGCCGCCTCACTATGGTCTCCACTGAGGAGATCCTCCTTGAACGTCCACGCGCCCCGGGTGAGTTCTCCGCTGCTTAGTAGCTCATATATGCATATAGTCATTTATTTGCACCTTTTTGAAAGATTTCTCATTTAATCAAAAATTCTTTGTATGTATAGATCTTGATTGCAATTGAACTGGTGTGGTTCGTTTGTTGGACGAATTAGGTTAGCTATAACGGGTTTTGAGATTATAATGATAGTGACTTGGAATGGCAATGTGTGGAGGATTCTATTGGTAGTTACTATTAGAAAAAATGGGAAAAGGTATGTAATATGGGGAATGCCATGCCATGGTGTTGAATTAGCTTATTTCTTGTGGTGTAAATTTCGATCTTGAAGGTGCAAAATAGAAACATCAATTTGGGTTGTTAAGCTATCTTCATTTGGTTTTTTATGGTTCCTTGAATAGTGAAGACAAACGGGGAGTGGATGATTTGATTGTTTTTCCACAATGTTGCTTGTTGTCTAATGTCCGGAGGTGAGATGGGGTTAACACGACCGTGTTTTCTCTCCCTTTGAAATGCTCATTTTATGGTAATTAAAGTTGTGATCCTTATTTGATGAAGAAACTAGGGCAATTAGCTCTCTTGCTGCTTTTGTGTTTTTCCAAATCTTGATTATGCACAGGATGAGGATTGTTTTTTACTTTGTTTCATTGGCCATGTCAAACCAATAACATGATGTCCAAGATCCATCTCAAGATGTTACTGGGGATTGTTTGTTTCACTTGTTCACTAATTATTTTTTTCATATTATTGTTTGATTTCCTAATTTTCACGCTTTAAGTTCATATGGAATGAGGTGGAAACTGAAGTATTTTTATTATCTGTTGCACCACGATATTATGATGTTTGTGATCGCGTTTCTGTGAATTAACATGGAGGAAAGTATTATAGTTGGAGATGTGGATAGCCCTGTAGTGCAGCACAGTGCTGCATTAGATTTTCACCATTCTCTTTCAACTTTGCACTGTTTGGAAAAAGAACAAGTTTGTCCCTTATGTCATCATCACCATTCTCTATTTCATCTTCACCACTCTCTCAAATCGCACCTTTTCAATGACAGACTACCACCCTCACCCTCAATTTTGTTGGAATTTTTGACACAAGACTTGAGCTTCATTAATATGTAACGTGACAAATTCAGGAGGTGTTCTGCTCTATGATTGCCCACGTGCTTTCCTCTTGCGAAACACAATTATTCTATCGGTGGGATAATTATCTCAGCACCCCCTTGGTTGAACTTAATCACAGCAACACTCCTTGTGGTTTTGGAAAGTGCAATAACACTTCATGCACATTCCAATTAGACCCCTCTGAACATGTAACGAATTAACTAAAACCTTACAAGGAAACCCGCTTATTAATCTAGCAGCAAAGGGTGTTGTTGTAGTTTCTCAAACCATCAGGTGTTTCATGTGTTTTCTGATTTAGGCCAAACCTTAAGAGGTTTTGGGGTAATTATCCCAGTTGTTATCACAGGTATGGTATTCCCTTCCGTCTGGGAAACATTTTGCCTCTTTGCTTGCTTTTATCTCAAGTTAATGCTGATTGTTGTGTTCTTCACGTGTTTCTGTTTAGTTTACCTCTTGTAATCTAACTCGTGAATTTATAAATAGGTACTAAACAAGAGGAAACTAAGGCTGCTGGAGATGCGTTGGCTCAAATGGGGAAAGGAGGAGCTGTACTCATGGTATGTAGGACCTGCGGAAAGAAGGGTGACCACTGGACCTCAAGGTGTCCTTACAAGGATCTTGCTCAGCCAAGCGAGAGCTTCATTGATAAGCCACCAACGGACACCAATGCTGCAGCCGGTGCTATGAAGGGAGCTTATGTACCTCCCAGCATGAGAGGAGGTAATACTGAGAGGAGCGGTGCTGACATGAGACGTAGGAATGAAGAGAACTCCGTGAGGGTCACCAACCTTTCAGAAGACACGAGAGAGCCCGACTTACATGAGCTATTCCGCCCTTTTGGTGCTGTGAGCAGAGTTTATGTTGCTCTTGATCAGAAGACTGGAATGAGCAGAGGTTTTGGTTTTGTAAACTTTGTGAACAGAGAAGACGCTGAGAGGGCTATCAACAAACTCAATGGTTATGGTTACGACAATCTCATCCTTAGAGTTGAATGGGCTGCTCCTAGGTCAAACTAGTTCCTCAACTTAGTTCTTGGAGGTTTGATCCTACTTCTTGGGTGCATTCCTTTGCCTTTCCGATGGCCGATGGGGGTCCATATTGGACATCCTTTGTTTAATTGTGTCGGATGCGTATTAGCATCAAAGTTTGTCTAGTGTTTTCTGAATTGATTGTAGAGAAGTCTTTTGTTTTCTCACGGCTACAGCATTTTAGTGATTTATATGAGGCTGGCTCTTTCAGATATTTATTGATGTTGTGTATTTGTTCTCGGCTATTTGTACCGCTTTCCATTCCTGCAGCTAGATTTCTGTTTGTCAAAAGGTAGTTGAGGCTGTGTTTACAATAGATTATACAAACATATAATTCACTTACTTTTATTAAAAGTTGAAAAAAAACGGATTATTATTAAAAGTACTTAGTGTTTGTAAGTTATCAAATAATTCACTGTAAGTCAATAAGTGATAATATTTGGAAATATACGCACCTACTCTTGTTGAAGATAGCTTACAGCACCTTATAAATAGCCAAGTTGCTTATAAAATTATAAATTATTGTTGAAAATTTTAGAAAACTCACAAAGGCAGAATTTCTATACACTCAAAAGTAACTATCAGTAGTTCATAATCACATAAGTACTTTTTGTAATCAGTTAGAAATACCACCTATTTGTGGGTTTACATAAATGCAGGTTAACAGAAACAGAAATCAGAACAGTGTTTTGGATTATTTTCGGCTTGGCAAGTACAGATCAAAGCATGGCAATGATATTTTGTTTAAAGGGATAAAAATATTATACACATTTTTCAAATTATGAAGTCATAATTGTAATATTTTAATCTAAATAAACTAAAAATCAACACATCAAATTGATATATTTTAATTTTATTTTATTTCATTTATATGTTCTTCTAGTATTTATGAGATTAATTTTACATAAAAATCTTTAAATATATTTGGTCATTTTATCTATTTGGTACAATTTAGAGATGTGGGCCATGTATTAAAATATTTTTTAAGTAGAAGAAAAAATATAGTTTTCCTTCTTCTTTTTTTTTTTTTTTTCTTTTCTGAAAATTGTTTATTTCTCGTTTTCTTGGGATTAGACTTGTTTTAGACTCACTTGAATTTATTCTAGTCTTCCAATCCAACACGATTGTGTAAGTTCAATCCACTTCACAGAATATGCCAACTTCACAAAAATAATTCGATCAAACCTGCAGCAAGAATATACACATAGATTTACTCATCCAGATTACCACGTAACTACGGTCCACAGGACCACAGGCAACGTGCGGGTGTGTGTAAGTATCTCAAATCCTAAAGCTTTGTATAATTATCAAAACAATTTCTAAATTTAAATAATTATTATTGCACTTTCTATAAATGTGTAGTCGACAGCAAACTTGATGGAACAGATTTAAGTATTTAACATTACAATTTCACATATGAAAATCTAACATACTGAATAAAACAGTACAAGTAAATTCCTGTCATAGGGGGTATACTCGAATTATTTTACGTTTTGGTTAAGTTTTTCGTTAGCTAACTAAGAATATGAATTGTTTTACTAGTTATTCAAACCTAAAGAGATATTTATTGAGATAATTAGCCTTGTGTACATTATACTTCATTCTCTCAGTAAATATCATGTTAGATGAATGAACGTCTTAGATTAATAGCATTGACTAACATAGGATACAATAGCAAGCAACTTTTATATTGACACCTAAACTTTGAGCTAAAATTTTCAATCTTATGTCTTCCTTAGTCGCCCATAACTATCATAAAAAATGTAACATCTACAACAAAATTTATCCTTTTCTAATGATAAAATAAAATTCGACTCCATCCTCAACGTATTTTTAGCATGACAATCAAGGTATATTCTTTTATAACATTCTCGGGAAAATCCTCAAAAAAAAAAAAATATAACAAAATCCAAAATATTGCCTTTAACTATTTTATGACCAAGAGAAGATTGTACCATTGACTTTCTTCCCAGTTGCCACAAATAATTAATATTTTCAATTTTTCTTCCATAAATTTGTTAGAAAATCAAGATCCAACAAATTAAATTGGAAAAATCGTTCTACATTAAAAGAACGAATTTCAAATTAAAGAAAAAATATTGGATTATTTATTAACCAAATTTGTAGCTCATATTATTGGTCGATATAAAAAATTAATATGTTTACAAAAAATTTACAAAGTAATTTCCCCCTAAAAATTTTACATTTAAAAGGGCAAAAGTGAAAGGAATATCCAATTATCCAAACAAAAAAAAAAAAAGAAAAAAGAAAGGAATATTCATGAGTAGATAAAATGGGTGAGGAGCGTGAGCCCAAGTTATGGGGCAGAAGAGCATGGATCGGACCTCGTGATCCGCATTTTTCGGGTGGGTTTGTGAAGGAAGAATGAATTCAATAATACCAACTTCATTCTCAATTTATCTTAAATTTCACTTTACGCTTAGACATTTTCTTCAATCCCAAAAAGTTCTTTCCTCCCTCCACAATCTACTCATTTCTTTTTTCTATTTGTATAAATGTATTTAATCTGCAGAATTTTCAGGACTGGTTTTGACGTGAATGCTTTGCATTTCGAATAAGCTCCTTCAGGCATGTTTTCACTCTTTTTTTTTTCGGGCATCCCATTTATCTACACTTTTTGCTTTTCTGTTTTAGAATTTTGATTGGTTATTCCAATCGCGTCTTTGTTGCTTTAAAAGCATGATTTTTTATTTTTCATTTTTTGGGGGGTTCTTCTTCTTCTTCTTCTTTTTCTTTCTTTTTTTTTTTTTTGGGTTTTCGTTCGGGATATTTTCTGTTAGCTGGTGAAAAATTGTAGTTTGGCTTTACTAGTTTATCCTCGTGCTGTCAAAGTTTTTGCTCTTTATTGACACTTATCTGTTTCTATCACCATTTGTGATTTGTTTTGTGATTTTGATGCTGGATTTGATGCTATGTATGGTGGGGAGAAAGATGAGATATGTTATGATATATTTGATGAATTGGGGTTGAATTTATGATAGGTTCCTGCCATTGGTGTTTATGCTTAATTCTTCTATTTTTGCACATTTAGTTTATTGTTTTGTTCCCTACTTTGCCTCTTAATATAACATACTTTGTTTGTGGAATAGAGATTACTTTTAGACAGAATTAGACTATGAGTTCTCGGGTTTTCATATGTTCTGCAATCTGCATCACTGGGAATATATCAACACCTTTTTTGGACTAACAATTTGTCTTTGAATGTTAAAAATCCACTCCGTTTAGCAGTTATCTGTGTTCTATCCTATTGGGTCCGATTGAACAGTGGACAGTATATCCTTTCTGTCAGTCTGGCTTCATATTTCTTTCTCTCATTTCTCATGTTACTCCTAAAGATTTGCTCTGTGCAATAGTTTGTGGTAGCTGAAAAGTATTCTAAGGTATATTGTTGTTAAGGAATTATTCCGTGAAATAGTTGTTCTTGTGAAATATTCATTCTTACGCCGTGTGGATTATCAGCATTTCTCCTGAAAGAAAGCTGAAGTTCCTGCTTAATTGAGGAACTCAAACAACATAAACTAGAGATGTGGAACAAATGTTTAATAAATGAATACTTCTTGGTGAGGTTTTGTAATATGGTTAGTTCTGATAGAAAAATGAGTTTAGTTTGATGTTTTGGAGGGGTGGATAGGAAGAGTAGATGTGAAAAGTTACTCTCACCGGCTGGTACTTTGCTAATTATCTCACTGCCACAAATTTCAAGACATCGAAGGTAAGGAAATAAGGAAACAAATAACATATCTTATAGTTCTTTTTGTTTGTATAAAGTTTTTTAGAGCCCAGAGTTTTTGCTTTGAGGCATTTGAAGATTCCCTATTTCCTGTTGGGTTTTTCCCAAAATTGTCAATTTAAGTCATGTAGCTGCAGTTTGTTGAAGAGGATCTCTGTTACGGAGGATCGAATGTGAGATAGTTAAAAGCACGTAATGACTTTTCTAGTCTCTGGTGTCTCTCTTGTTTTCCAGTTCCTGTTAGTTTACCCTTGATAGGCTGATTTTTTTTTGTATTAATTTTAGCTGAAAATTATCTTTCAATACTTGATTTCATTTTCATGATGATACTTCTTTTATACTGTTCTTCTGCTCATATAATCCTGTTCTCAAGCTTAAAAGCTCAGCAGATATATTTCAATAAATAACCCTTTGTATGCCTTGTCTGCTATTCGTATTTGGAGTTTTTATGCAACTGAAAATTGGCCCTGGAGATTTCTTGGTGTAGACATGGCTCTTGGTTTTATATCTTTGTATGAGTGACTTTGCACATGCTAGTAAATAGAGAAATGAGTGGCTTGGGGAATTGTTTATCTATACATGCGGAATATATTGACGGATGGAGTTTTTGGCTAGAATGCATAAATACTGTGACTTATGCTCACCTTAAACTGAACAATGAACAATGACTTATTAATGGGAGCGTGATGTGCATCTTTATACTTGTTATATGATTTCTTGGTTGATCATTCATTAAGTTATCAGTTTCTTGTGGAAATTTCCTTTTTTTTTAAAAAAAAATTTTTTTTGATTTTTTATTTTTTTTTTGGTATATAGGCATACATTTTCTAATGGGGTTTCTCATGTTTTGCATTTATATAATATTTATTGGAATATCCTCTGCAGGCTAAAAGACATTTTCTTTTTCCACCACGTTGGATCTGGCACTTTGGTCACTCTTTGGTTTGGATGAAAGCCATTGCAATGTGTTTCTCGCTCATCCAAGTTCCCCGATGCAGAATTCCGTTAATAGCTAATTCTTGGTGGGAAAGCCTTTATGAGTTAGGTAGGAAAGGTGGAGGCAGTTCCAGCTACGGAGTTCTTTGTTCAAGCAACTATGAGCCTGAAGGAGGACTCAGCCGGAGGTGGACCAGACGAACTATAAATACAAGAACAGGAGGAAACAATGAGAGCTCAACAAGCAACCCGAGTATCAGGCATGAGATAATTCCTGAAACAACTAAGATACAAAAGAGCAGAAAAGTAGGTATCAGAAGCGAGATTATTTCTGACAGTACAAGCAATAAAATAATTACATATAATGTAGGAACAACAGAAATAGAATCAGATAAGCATTATGCCGACTTGGCTAAACTTGCGACAATTATTTGTTTCGATATTGAAACCACTGGGTTTGGCAGAGAAAAAGATAGGATAATTGAGATTGCATGCCAAGATCTGCTAGGTGGTGAAAACAGCACTTTTCAGACTCTGGTGAATCCGGAACGTGATGTACCCAATGAACAAATTCATGGAATTTCTACCCGAATGGTTAACAGATATGATGTGCCCAGGTAGTTTGTAAAAGCATTCATTTTGCTGAAGCTAATAATGCTGCCTCTTTTTGATTCAATAGACAAAGATTATATTAAAAAACAATTCTTTTTATCATGTCTGAACCAAATTTATGCTGGTTTTTTCATATGTATATTAAATGTACCAGTCTTAAATTTTAATGGCCCTTCTGGTCAAGCCTGTCCAATTTTCAAGTGCCTTTTCTACCTCTCCTTTTCTTCTCTTCTCCAACCCTGGCGGGGCCCGGTGGGCATATGTCAGCTTTCCATCAACTTTTTCGTTACTCCTGTTTGTATGTACTTGAATTCTTCTTCAACCCCCATCCATTACCACCTCGGCAGGCATATGGTAGCTTGCCATCAAGTTTTTGTTTCTTTCTGTTTATGTACTTGTTTGATCTGAAATGCCACTCTTTATCTTTCAGCGAGTTTAAGTTTGATAGATAGGACATGTGGTTCTCAATCCAAATGCACAATTTCTTTCAATTTTTGCTGAAAGAAATAAGCTTTTGTCTCCAGTGAACATGTGCAAAACGATCTTACCTAGCTCACACCTTTGTAGGATGAAGGAACTTATTCCAATCTTACTGCAGTATGTGAAAAGCCGTCAGATACCTGGGGGAGTTGTGGTCTTGGTATCCCATAATGGGCGAACTTTCGACGTCCCATTCCTGAAAAAGGAGTTTAGTCGATGCTCTTATGAGATCCCTCAAGATTGGTTGTTTGCTGACACCCTTCCGTTAGCTCGTGCAGTCATGAAGTCAAAAGGTTTTTCACTCGTTTCTCTCTTGCTTTTTTATTTGTTGAAATGGTCGTCGTATCTGTACTTGTTAAGTTAGGCTTGGTTTCATAATCAGGATCAAAGGTACCTTCAAAGATATCCCTGCAAGCCCTTCGGGAGCACTATGGCATTCCATTGATCGGGCCAGCACATAGAGCCCTATCAGACGTACACTCATTAGCACTAGTTCTTCAGAGGTTGACATATGACCTCAAATTGCCGGTATCTGCCCTCATCCAAGGTTCCTTTAAGTAGGCCATCAATAGAATCACTTCGTTGTAGCAACATCATCTCATTCTTTTAAATGATCATTGGTATCCTACTAAATTATTTTGATGTAAAGCAAGCCCCCTGTTTTGATGTTTTAAAGTCTGAGAAACGTTAAAATTGTATGTGGTTGGAAAGTCCAGTGTCTGGATTTATGTAAGAATACTAATTTGGTAGAATATGGGATTAAAGAAGGGTAACCAGCATTGCTTGAAAGGCTTATGTACTAGTATTTGTTACCATTCTTGAATTACATAATATTGCCGATCATAATCAATGGGGCCATGTATTACTCTTGCAGCTTTCTTTCACTGGAGTTTATTCACATGTTGTCATAAAGGGAATATGTTTGGTACTTCCTTAGTGAAGGTTGAAGTGAATATATTTCTCTACTTTTATATTTGATTTAGTTCAATACTGTTATAAATACAATTGATCCCTTACAAATTTTTAATTTACTTTTAAATCATACCTCTGATCTAAGGGCATCCTTATTCCAAAGAGAGAGAGAGAGAGAGAGAGAGAGAGAGAGAGAGAGATGAAACAAATTGAAAAAATCAATAAATTTTTTGATGATGTCACCATTTACAATCCGAAACTCAAGTGAAAGGTATGTAAATTCTGGAAATTTCAGAAGGACGTGTATAGTTTACAATTACATAATTTACGACACAAAGAAGTCCTTGTCATTTAGCCCTAATATTTCATGAATTCCTTTTCCATCATAGTTTGCAGCAAACATCAATTTTGAGCAATTATAAAGAAGCCCTGCATTCAAGTTCATGTATTACAATACAACTCATCAACCCTGAAACAAGGCAAGCATTTGTGACCGAAAACTACAAAATCACCTTCTTGGGGACAAAAAGAATCAACTCAGCCGACTATACAAAGTCCCCATAGCAGTCTGTTTTCTTTGAGACATATCTATGCTAACATTCCAAAAAATGGTCGAATGAAGAAAGAGAGTGATACATGGGAACTAATCAGAATTTTCAAAATTTGTGTCCATAAATGGGAAATCCCATTCTTTGAATGTCTATGATATTTTTTGAGGCTGTCTTGTGTATACAACAGTTGCTGGAAGAGTAAGACGTAGGAACCTTACGATAGAAGACTGTGCAGCAAGATGCTCTATGTTCGTAGGTCAGAAGATTATTGTCTTCAGAATTAAGAGAACTAGCATAACGAAGCACATAATAACCAGAACAGTTGCGCACATAACCATGCCACCTTGCTTTTGATTTCTCTCTGCCTGCACTTCCAGTTCATTTCAACATAAAATTAACCACAAATAGTCCATGATTCAGAGCAAAAGGCAAACCGAAATGTGTTTGAAAAAATAAATAAACAAATGAGTACATAATCTTCACGAGAAAGTTTGTAAAAGAAGGGCAAGAGAAAGAGAAAGTGAGGACCTTCTGAAGCTGTTTCAGGCCCTCTTCAACTGAGGCTGAGACATTTGTTATATTGTAATCGATCCTGTCAACAATAGTCCCCTGCTTGGAAACACAATTTTCTATTAAAATCCAAAATCTATTACATGATTAGCTGTTGAAGATGGCATATAAAATCCAACCTGATCAATCACCAAAACTGACAAATCCTTCATTATTTGGGCAAGTTCGTTGACTGATTCCACTACCTAGAACCAACAAAAATGCCAATCATGTAAAACATTTGGTCATTGAGCATGCTAAAGAAATACCTAGAACTTTCAACTCACCTGTTGAATCTCTCTCTCTCTTTCCACGGTGAATGCCTCGCTCTTCTTCAGCTTGGCCATTTGATGTTCACTGAATCCCTAAAACATGATATTTGCAATATATTTGAAGTTAAAGCATTCCTTCACGACATAAATGTGTAGAAATCTCTAATGCATGGATACTCCATTTTATATTAAGCACCCGTACCAAATACTCGATGGGTATCACTACGTGTTGGGTACGCTTTGGCACGTACCAACATTTGAAAAAATATTTTTAGAGAATGAGTACGGCTTGGGTACATACAATTTTGGGCACAGCCAAGATTCTTTTTTGTAATGAAAAAGAACTTCTAATAAATAAAAAAAACATGCCTATAATCATTGAAAGAAAGCACGCTGCCACGGTTTCTCTCTCTAACACTTTTTCTCTCCAAAAAGTTCTAAATATCATTGTAATTTATAATGTATACTGCCATACCAATCCCCTAATATTTTAAGAGTTGTTGTACCCTGTACCCATACCAAGCATTAGTACCGTACCCGTATCCATGCAACATAGGTAAAAATTGTATCTCAAGCAATAATTTTGGAACTACGACCACTGGGACAGTGAAGGAAACCAAAGAAATTACTGTAGAAAGTTATGGAGCCTCTACCATGTTTCTGAAATTTCTGCATTGGTGGACATGGTGGAAAAATTTACTTCAGTTTCCTTGTCTAGTCATAAAGAACGATCTTATTAGGTCACGGTTATGTTGTAGATGTATAGCATATCCCCTAAGGCTAGGTCCAACATACACAGGTATGCAAAATTCATAATCTCAGAAACTGGGTTAAAGCATTCATCTCTTTCAGAATCCATTAATTAGACTGAGAATGAGAAAGCTAGATATCTTTGCGAGTAGGACAAACAAATTTTACCCTTTCGTTAACAACAAGATCAGGGAATAGGAGTTCCACATCTGACAAGGAACACATTAGGGAGATCAGTGTGTAAATTTTTAGAAAAGACTAAGGTCAAAACAAATAATACCATCTGTGTTACGTTGGGTGGTAGACCTAGCTCACAGCTGAAAGTTGACAAGCAGTAACTATTTTGGTGTCAAATAGGATTAGCAGTTTCTTAGTATTGTTATTTCCACGCAACATGTATAGACTTGTAGAAGCAGCAGCAAAGATTTGAAGGCACCCTTGAGGCTGCTTGCTTCATATTTTAGAAATCATTTTTTATAACTCCCACATATTCTTAAACAAAATTTGCAAATTCTTGAATTGCAAAACCTTGGTTTTCAGTGATGCTACAGCTGATACCATGAATGCAGAATATATAATGGGGCAAATGATTCTAAGCACGGAGCTTTGGGCTACTTTCTTATGCATGGAGCTTTTGGCTACTTTCTTAAGCATCGAAACAAAACACGATGATATAAAATTTCATGCCAAGCACAAAAGAAGCTGAATTCACTTACCATGTCATCCAAATCATCATCCTCCCTCTTATAATTGCTCCCATTTAAGTTCATTTCCAAGTCAACTCCATCAGGACCCTACACAGAATGGTGGGAAATTAAAAAATTGGGAATACATAACTATAAAGCATTGAGACATGATAAGCCCAACAACACATGGCTACATTAAGCAGCTCAGAACGTGAGATCTCAAAAGAACACCACCAAACACAACAAATACTCCATTAAGAAATTGAAACAGAACCTGATGTCGAGATATCATGGCATTTAAATTTAATTAAATGGAGTGCAGAAAGGAAGTTATACCTCTTTCTGCTGCCGAAGTCGTTTCAAATATGTGGACTGTTTCTTACGTAGCTCCATTGAGAGGGTTTGAAGATCAGTAGCTAAAGATCTCTGTCAAGAAAGTAATCTACTGTCAGCACAACTTCCATCTGATGCATTTAATGAACATTATAGCTGGTCAATAATTTTCAGAAGAATGAAGACCAAAACTGCCAAACATGTGAGCAATATTAACACCATCAGGAACAGCACTTAGTTCAGACATACGAAATAACAGATTTAGGTATATCAGGGAGCCAAAGTCACCACAGTATCTATTATATTCAAATCAATTTTAACTTCAAAAATAAATATCTTCTGACGCATGGGTGAAGGCCGAAAATGGAAGACTACATTCCTCATCTCATCAAGGAAGTAAAATACCATACTAAATTCCTTGATCTGTAGCAAATGCAATAATCACAGAACAACACACTGTTTCTTTTGGCTTGCATCAGAAGTTAATTTTATCAGGTAATCCGAGATATGTAGTTTCAGTGCATAAGGACTACCCCAGTTGACTGCAGCGGTATATAATTCAGGAAACAGAAGATTATCAGATCATTCATACCTGGACATTTTTCCTGATATTTGAATCCTCTGAAGGCCCAGCAGCAGAGAGTCTCTGTAATCTTTTCTCAGATTTTTTCAGAAGGTCAGTTATCTCATATGTAAGTGCCTCAATCCGGCGTTGATCTTCTTTACTATCTCCAAATGAAGGCATTAAAGCCTTCGCATGAGCCTTTGCTAACTCAGCCAT
>JACFYI010003636.1:143762-167813 GCA_014898755.1 Handroanthus guayacan | reverse complement strand
AAAAAAAATCATTGCACTAACTCTTTATTTGAATAAATCCATATTCTACTGCCTTCCCAAAGCTAAAAAGAGGTTGGTTTTAAGCTAATTAAAATGTCATATTGAGTCGAAACAAATTATATTTTATATTCTTCACAAAAAATGATTTATTATTTCATATACAGAAAACTAAAATCAGCATTATACAGTTTATCAAATTGAAAAGCCAAAAAATTCTAACAAAAGAATTCAATTCATTAATTTATCAGCGTAAGAAGCACAAGGAATGTTTAGTATAAAAATCATGAAATTTTAATGACGTTAGTGTAAATGTTAATGGTTGTCTCTGTGGCAACTTCTCTTTTCCCATTTTTAAGCACAGTGCATAGCACCATGATTATTGATTCTTTTTCTTTTTTAGCTTTTCCGAATGGAAAGTTGTTGGTATGGGGTTCTTTAAGAAAAATATTCCTCTGTCTTTGGGTGGAGGCAATTATTCATGTCACTTAGAAACATACAGCATATAGTATATAAGCAAACAGAGACATAACCAAACAGAGGTATCAAAACATAAAAGCATCAAACGTTCCCGCACTCACACAGCATGTCCATATTATATCCTTAAAATTTTATCTACTATTGTTTGTTAATACGGCAGTAATCAAACCCAAATTCAGCTTTTCGTTGCAACACATAAAGATTTCAACAGGCAGCTTTATTGCTTTAACTAAAAACCTTCATACTCAAACATCAAGCTAGAAGTAGAAATTTGGACTCTCCAACTCCCATGCTGTCATATAATTGGAAACAAGATGTTTCTCACTGGAGGGGTATATTCTCCACCTTCAAGCAACACGAAATAATTTCCATATGTCGCTGAAATAGTTTATCAGTGATTTATATGGGAAACAAACTGTTACAAAGGACATAACAGACTCTCATTACGGCTTTACAATGCCATTGTCCTTTTCCCAATATATTGACAATTTTTTTTGCAAAACATATTCTTTTAGTTCATAAGGAAGCATGAATTTATTGAGAAAATAATGAAACTCAAAACCATGTGTACTTGGAGTCCTGCTTTCCAAATAATTGATATCCATAACAGGTCAGATCATAAAACATAACCAAGCATCTGTCATATTAACTTTTGTTTCTCAGCCAAGTAAAAAGCCCTATGAGAATCCGCACCAAAGCTTGGGAAGCAGAATCCAGGTACTACAGCAATGAAAGCATTTCAGATAAACTACAACGCCCTGTGGGTGCAAGTTCTCTAGGCAACTCTCACCTTGCCGTTCGACTAGGTACCAATTCCAACAATTTAAGTAAGTCATGGTGGCAGACACGTGAAATATGATTAAGGTTTCACATGCCGGAGAAAACAAACAGTACGCCCAACCCCTTTTGGGAAAAAAAAAAAAAAAGGATGAAGAATGCTGCCAATTAAAAGCCTCCAAGGTTTTGTAAGAAGTCAGGTCTTTAGATGCCACTTTAAAATGTTAAATTTTTAAGCTAATATATTTCGGTTCTCATTTCATATGAGGCATCCATCGTAATTTGGACTTCATCATTCTTTTGTGAACTTTCAACTCATGTTCCGGATAGAGGCATGACATTTCTGGTGACCCATATTATAGAGTTTCTCCAATCAGACTAATCAATCTCATCCGGTTCATTGACTCATCAACTAGTAATATATTTGGTTCATCTCAACATACAGTAGGAAGAATAGAAGCAAAAATTCGGATGACAATCTCAAATTTTCACGACAGAAAGCATACTAGCAACAACATGATCGCCCAAATCAAGTTACCTGGATGTTCCGGGATCTTCAGTGCTTAAAGGAGCGTAAGATCGGTTAGGGTTGAGCAAAGACGTAGTCGACAGCTCGATCACAGGGCCCCCACCGCTGCCGGAGCTCGATGGCGACGATCCCGCCGGCACTCTTACGCTCTTCAATGCATCCCTGTACTTTCTGTACAAAATCGCCCTATTCCGTGTCGCCATTTATTAAAAAGAAAAAAAAAATGAAATTACAAATGATTTCACAAAATTCCCCAACACATAAGCAAAAGTACAAGAATAAACAGGAAAATGCTTCAATTCAGAATAGATCTACGAATGAGGAAGTGTTAAATCGGTAGTTAGGTCAGCCCGAATCTAAAAGAGTCGGATTTGTGATTGTTTGAAATTGAAACCGGGAAAAATGTTCGGGCTGAAATTCGGGCTGGGTTTGGACAGTGAGTTTCTGATGCGGGAAGTTACACCGAAACGAAGAAGAACGAAAATGGAAGCCAGGTTTACATGGGACCTACTTGGCAGTAGAAGAATAAGAGTGTGGGGCCCTTCAGAAGTTTGGACAATGAACTTGGAGAATTTGTTGACATCTGAAAACAATTTTATCACAAGGAAGCCTCGTTAACTTTTCTTTTCTTTTCTCTCTTTTATTTTTTATTTTTTAGGAGAATAATCGTTAATTATATAACAAAAGGTACAATTTTTTTTTAGGAATAGTTACTTCAGTATTTCATGAAATTTGGCACTCCTTAAAATTTAAATAATTATCATGAACATTACACTCCCTGTTATTAATTTAATTAGCAAAGAACTTAGTACAGTATTATAATATTACAAACAGATCTTCTAAACAAGAGATCTACTTGTAATATTTCAGTCAATATATTCAATTTTTAGGGAGGTGTAATTATAATATTATATACAAGTCTTGTTAGGTTTTTCCTCTAATGAACTAACTATAAGAGATGAAATAATAATTATTTAAATCTAAATGAGTGATTTGATAATTATACCAGATTTTAGGAATATGGAGGTAATTATCCTTTTTTATCAATTTTGACATATCAAGCGAAAAATGGTGGGAGTGGTTACATACAAAAGCAAGAGGTAGAAAAGATGCGTGAGTTAATAACATTTTTTTAAAAAAATATCGTTTAGCCACTTGAATTATGGCTTTTTTTTTACACTTTACATATAAATTGAAAAAATAGAAAAAGTTTCATTTCACTACTTAAACTTCATGAAATTTTGCACAATACAACTTAAATGAATTTTCAAATAAAATATTCTATCGAAATTTGCTATTAGATGGCATTATGGCGTGTTTCGCAAAGTTCAGGTGGTGAAGTAAATCTTCTTTTGCCAACCTCGTCTTACTATTTACATTTGTGTCGTGTGTGAGACAATTCTAATGAATTATTTCAGTATCAAAAAATGTACTTAGATTGTACTGCACAAAATTTCATGAAATTCAAATGCTAAAGTGAAACTTTTTTTGTGACGGAGTAAAGTGAAAAATAGTCCAAAATTCGGGTGGTTTAGTTGCATTTTTTGAATTTGTGTGTGTGTGTGTGTGTGTGTGTCTTTAATAGTAATAAGCACAGAATTCACATAAAGCTATGAATTAAAATAACATTACCACGGTCATTATATTCTTAATTAAAAAAGGCATTAGATATAAAAATGGTTGAAAAAGGAAAAAAACAAAAAAAGGTTGTGTCTTAATTAGATAATAGGAAATGTTGACATTTTAACATGAAATCGGTAGTGTTTTATTTTATTTTATTATTATTATTATTTTATCAAAAGGAAAAATAAATATCATAACAAACTAGAGAGTTCCTACATGCAGAGAGAAACTAGAATAAGCAGCAATGGATAGAGGAAACAGAGGACAGAGCATAAAACTAACTAAAAGTTAACGCCCGAAATTCGTTACTCAAGGATCTAGCCCTTGAGACGATGTCTAGAGCAGAATGTGAAGTGTTTTAATTGAGGAAGGTGAAGTGACGGTATTTTTTTATATAACAATATCATTTTAATTCAGGAATGGAAAAATTAAAAATGATATTAGAATTCAAGAATTTGAAGGATTTGATAATATGGTAATGGATATTAATTTTTTATAAGTTACAAATTCCGATATATATGGTTGAAAATACGAATGTGAAACTATAATTAATTTATATATTTCAATTAAAAAAGAAAAAAGAATGAGGTTTAAATAGAGAGAATGTTAGAAACTATGCATAACATGCTTCTCATCACATTAATGTTAAGAGTATTGCAAGGTGAGTAATTTATTTATATTTAAGCTTAAATTCTTGTGTATATAAATCACATGTTAATTTAGTATATGACTTGTAAAAAAAGAATAATTTAGTATATGTATTTTATAACTGCTTTTAATATATGGATATAATAATCTTAAGTATCATATACTTTTATTAAATTTTGTATATTTTACGATGTAGATTACACTTTGCTCACAGGATAGAATCCCGTGAGTTAGAGCATCACAATAATTATATTTATGATATGGAAGAACTTGAATTTTAAAATAAATTGTAGTTGTTTGAAATTATCCTATGCCTTGACAATGTTTATGATACAAAAATTTATCGATTTGAAATATTATTAATTGTTAAAACATTAAGAAGTATTCTATACATCAAACCTTACGTAATGAAAATCAATTCTTCGTTAGAAAGGATTCAAAAACAATATTAGAAATCAATAAATTATTAGGAGCTTACAATTTTTTATTACCCTATCTAAAGAGAGTAATGACAATTGATTTGGAGAGAAGTGAAAGTTGTACCATGCCTTTATTATACCCATATTATAAGGATTGTGTGTTTCTTCATTGCTCGTCACACGCTTCTCACATTCTTGCCTTTTGCATTTTTAATTCTTAATATTATTTTGTGAGAGTTTAGAAGAATAATGGCGAAGAGGATTTGAAAAGGAGGAAAAAAATAAAATAAAAATAGTTAAAGTATTTGAATTGTGTAGATAATAAAAGTTTAAAATTCTATTAATTATCGAATGACAGTTAAAATATTTGAATTGTGTGTAGTTCATGTATTGATTTTTAAAATGCGTTCATATAATGATATAGATGTATGATTAAATGTAATCGCTTATCTATCAAAAAATCTTAAAAAATTAAAAAATTGTTAAACTTTTAACATTTATTCTAAAATTACTTAGTTTGTATGAGCATAGTCGATATATTAATGAATCAAATGAATTCATGCCCATTAACTGTATTCCTATTTTGCGATCTTTTGATATTCTAAGATTCAAATGATCGCTTTTGTATGTATGGGGTCATGCATATTTTTATACACTTCATAAGAATTATTTCTCTATTCGGATGTGTAACTTATTGAGCTTTTTTTTTTTTTTTTTTTACTCACAACAATCATAAATTTAATAGATAGAATTTGATATAAAATTATCATTGAAGGATTTTCAATTTTTTAGCTTTTAGTTGCGTCTACACGTTATGAACATGAGTTATCAAGTATAGTTTTTAACAAAATGCCTTATTTTTCTTAAAGTGATATAATATAGCATTACAAACTTTTTTTTTTCTTTCCTATTCTCAATATTCTCAACATTGTACGGAGTTCAATTTATAGTAATTGTCAAAATAGATATGTAGATAACATTAAAAAAAAAAAAATCACAAGCATCAAATGTGAAAATATTAGTATGCCATGTTGGGATAATATAAATCATTCTTTCTCATTAATTGACATACATATGTATATATTTGCTCAACTTAGTATGTTTTGTTAATCAAGTATTGGCAAGTTTCATAGTGTGTCTTCCACTGTCGATGATTTTTGACCAACTGGAAATGCAGATGTCTTATAATCAAAAGGTTATGTATAAGTTTGATTTTCACTCATATATATGAGTATATTTCTGTCGAATGATAGCTTTAGAGGTTTTTCTACGTACAATAAAATTTGTACTGTATATTAACTGTCAAAGATTTTTCTTGTATTTAATATTTTAATTGATATTGGAATGTTATTGACGTATTGATATATTTATTTAATGAAATTGCTTCTTAAAAAGAAAAAGAAAGACAGAAAAAATAGTGTGTCGAAATTTCAAATGAAATGGGTAGAATGATAGTAGTAGGGCCAAATTCAATTGCCCTTGTGGGCGACCAAGATTTAACTGTTCTTGTTGATAAGGGGCATATAGAAATGAGACGAAATTGTTATGACTAATGATAACAATTTAATCAATAATATAACTTTTATAATAATGATTAAATGACAATAATTTCTATTCTGTTATTGATAATATATTTAAATAATAATAATTTTTTATTATAATAATTTAATAATAATAAGAGCTAATGGTTTAAGTATTTATTATTACCCACAACTAACAATCCACATAATTATACTACTAAATGTCATTATATTTTTGACAAAATTTTATATAGTATATTTCTATAATTATTAATGATGAAAATTTAAATTTAATTGTTATAGTAATTATCAATTTTTAATAAAGGCCAATTAGTTAGTCTAACTCTTTTGCATAGTCTTTTGTGATAGTTTCGACTGCATACAACTCAAGAGTGGAAAAGGAGAGATTCCCGCAAGATATTTCTCGGATGGATTCATTGTAAAGGGTGAAATGTCAGTTCACCTTAAATTTGGGCTGGCAAGAGGAAAATTACTCTGGCATTATCGGCAGCCATGTGTTTTGTCCATTGTCCAACCAGTTTAATTTTTTTTTTTCTTTCTTTTCGTTTTACTGGATAGTAGTAATAATACAACTAGTTTCAAATTTCAAATTGATAAATGATAATGACGAAGTCGGCATACAAATACATGTCCTTTTAAATGAAAAATATTATCTTCCAAAAGTATGCTCAAAATCTCATCGTAGATTTTGGAGTAATTAAATTCAGACAACGGGAGTCAGGCTGTCAGAAAAAACAAAACCCAATTGAGGAAAATACGTAACAAGAAAACAGAAAAGAAAATTAAATAATAAAAGGTATGTGGAAGGCTACTCTCTCCTTCCTTTCGGTGGATTTTCATTTCACCTTGTAAAGGCAAGCCCTCTTCTCTTTTACCCTTCTCCTCTCATCTCATCATCATAATCTCATTCGCTCCTCGCCACAAATCAAGAAAAAATTTTGATCGGGAATCAGCTCTTTGAAAGAAGAGAGCTCAGATTTGAAAACCATTTTCAGTTTTTGAGTTTGAAAAAGGAAAAAGAAAGCCATGGATTCTAATTCTTGGGCTGCTCGTCTGTCTTCTGCCTCCAAGCGCTATCAGTCTGCTCTTCAATCTCGATCTGGTGAACATTTCATGTTATTTTTCGCTTTTTAATGTGTAATTTTCATCTGGGCTTCTTGTTATTTGTTGAGTTATTTAGCTTTCTATGGGTTTTGATGGGATTTTCCTGTGTGGGTGCTGTGAGGTTCATGTTAGGGATGGAATTCTTTGCCCAGGATTTGTTGGGTTCACTAATATTTTGAAATTCTTGAAAGAATTGGTTTGATTTGGGAGTAATGGGTTTTCAAAGAAATGCTTCGTTCTAGTGTGTTTGATTTTATGAGTTTGTGTATGTGGGCTTTGCATATGTCTATGAATGACTTAATTAGTGTTTGGAGTTTGCTACAGTTTAGGAATAATTGGATTGTTATCTGGGGTTAGTTAATTTTACTATTGAACATATGTTTATTTCACTGTTAACATTTTGGTTTGATTTGTTTTTTGTGTGTGTCTTTTTTGTTGTAGGAATGAAATGGGATGGTTTTGATGCAGAAATGCTGATGGGTTTTGAGGAAATGGATGTAGATGATGACATAAGGGAGGAATATCCATGCCCTTTTTGTTCAGATTATTTTGATATAGTGGGACTTTGTTGCCACATCGACGATGAGCATCCTGTAGAAGCCAAAAATGGGGTAAAGTTCTACGTTTTCCTATCTTATTTTTCTAGAATTGTGAATGTAATCTTTGAAGTTGGACTGGGCCGTAAAATATGTTTACTGCTGTACTATTTAATTTGCAAAGTAAGACTTAACTCCCAAGATATTCACTGATGACTCTCTCATGTAGGCTCGTCAAAGTTTGAGAAATATTGATTTTACTTGTTACATGATATATATATAAGTGGTCTTTGCATGTGTTTTGGGAAATTCTTTCTTCGTCCTTTTAGTTTTGTTTGGGAAAAGGGAGATATATGAGTCAATTCTGTATTTAGTAGCTGTGGCAAACATCAAATGCCTGGACGTTGACTAAAAACATATGATTTTGCAATTCTTTCCATGGTCACTCGGTTTATCTTTCTTGCTATTCAATCCATGTGTTGCCACTTGAAAGATTTATTTTTCAGAGATCATTTTTAAATAGAACATTTTATTAAAGTACTTTTCCCTTGAGAATTGGTTCTTTTCTCTTATATGTTGTATGATCATCATTTGTATTTTTACTGCTTGAAGTGATATTAATATGGTGGCTCATATAATGTTGCAGGTGTGCCCAGTTTGCGCGATGAGGGTGGGTGTCGACATGGTGGCTCATATAACATTGCATCACGGGAATATCTTTAAGATATCCTTTTACCTTAGTTTTCATTTTCAGCTATATGGTACATTGATCTCATCAGTCAAAGTTATTGTATCATTTCTGTTCTTTTTCTTGCTTTATTGATTGTTCAAATGTTGTTTTATGTGGTCGTATTATGTAAGATTTATAATGAACTCCATGAATGTTTTAAATTTTATTTTATTTTATTTTTATTTATTTTTCCTTTTGGGGTATTTCAATTTGCATATTTTTTGGTTATACGAGGTAGCTCGAAATGGCTGCCTTTTTTTTTTTTTTTTTCAATTCATACTGTAGGTAGCATTACATGCTCTATGATATGAGTATTTAACAATGGACCTTGAGTTCCTTGACTAGAGATCACATGCAGCGCAAGAGAAAATCGAGAAAAGCTGGTTCACATTCAACTCTTTCTCTGTTGAGGAGGGAGCTGAGAGAAGGGAATTTGCAGTCCCTCTTTGGAGGGTCTTCTTGCGTAGTTTCTTCAAATAATACAGCCCCAGACCCTCTGTTGTCATCATTTATCTTGCCAATGGTTGAAGATTATGAAAGTGTTCCTTCACACTCTACAGCTGAGTCGACATTAGTCACGAAAAGCACAGCTGGTAGCATTTCAGAGAGGTAATTTATTGCTTCCTTGTCGCACCTTTTTTACGACACGTGTCAAATTAGTGTTTTTAAAATTAATGTACCTGTCGTGAAAAGTTTATGTGGGCCCAGAAAATACTTAAATTGAACTTGTGAATGCATGCATATGTGTGACAAAGTGTGACAGAAGACCTGCGACATCTGGCTCCCTCTGCAATGGTTCCAAATTAATTGTTAATGGGATTTCAGATGTAGTAAATATTTGAACAGGCTTAATAACATAGGAAAGCAGTGAAGCACTGAAGATGATGCCCGTTAAACATTTTAGATTCTTCCTCACTTAAGTCACTTTGCTATACAAATTGGGGTATGCATATGTTACTGCATATCCGTGCAAAAAATGGGCACTTTCCGTTACTATTCATACAACTTAAATATAGTTTCTCTGTCTTGCTTTGTCTAGATTTTTCTATCCTTTATTAATGCGTTACATCGCTACTAGTTTTCTCAAAATTCAATTTGATGACTAATGTTTGATATTAGTATGGATAGTAAATGTCTGAATTAGAGCTGCAAAAAGTTGATGTTTGATCGATATTGTGAGCTATCAACAAGTATTTTCCTTTTGTCTTCTCTTTGTTTTGTGTCCGCTCCAACTCAACTCCATGAGCAATTGGATACTTGGAGAGTTTTATCTGTTTTCTTTTTACCTTCTCGATGCTATATGGTTACCCTATATCACATAATCCATTCCTGCTAGTTGTGGGTTGAGGGGCTTCAGGAACCTAAACAGTGAACAAATCAGAGCTGCTCCAAATCCAAACTAGGGATCAAATCAACCTGAATCTAAACAGTGAACGAATCAGAGCTGCTCCAAATCCAAACTAGGGATCAAATCAACCTGAATCTTTGGCTTACATGAAATGGACTGAAATGGACTCAAATTCATCTGGGTATTAAAAGCGAAAATTGGCGTTGGTGCCTTGGTGGAGTTATATTGGTGCCTTTGCCCTGTTATGTTATTTGTAAGAAATAGTGTTGGTAATATTGTAACTGGTTGTCGACAGCTTATGGTATCAAAAAATTGAGCTGAACTTTTGGGAAGAAAGATTTACTGAATGATGGGCCGGACATTTGAAGGTGAGAATGAAGCTTAACAATGAAGGATAAAGGGGTTAGAAATGAGAGGCAAAAACGAAGTCATCTAATATGGGGAAAGCTGTGAATTGTAAAAATGAAGAATCGGGGTTCTACACCAAGCTCTCGCTTTTACATTCTACTTTTTTCCTTAATTTTATTTAATCTGTGGTTTCTAATACATTGCATCAAAAAGCTATAGCTTTCACAATAGAAGTCATTGACAATGATCGTTAAGCTCTGTCACTAGACCTGATGTGCTTAGTTCAAAATTGTTGATTAACTTAGGAGTCTCTAGACGTTTTAGGTCTCTGTGGGCCTAGAATAAGAACTTCGAGCCATTGCCTCCTGTCCAATGAATTGGGGCCCCCTTCCCTTGCTTTGCAGTGCTGTGTTGATGCACAAATGAATACTCCGACTTGTAAAATGGGAAAGTGATTAATATCCTGCGTCATTGAGATTATATCTGGTTATATATCGTAATTATGTTCAGATATGTGGCAAGCTGTTATGGCACTTGTGATATCTAAAATTTTTGGCTTTTGTCAAATCAGTATGATATTAAATACCTATTTTGAGGTCTGTGAGGCGCTTAATATGTGTTATTTCAATTTTGTGAAAATACAGAAATGGGCAGCAGCGGCAGCCGATGTCTATAAAAGATCAAGAGGAGAAAGCAAAGAGAAGCGAGTTTGTGCAAGGATTGGTGTTGTCTTTGACGCTTGATGATATTTTATAAGTGCTGCATTGCTGCTGGTTGGTGGGGAACTGCTCTGCAAGATGGGCTGGCCTATTTGGATGTGAAATAAGTTTGTAGCAATAAATGTAATTTATGTTATGTAGAGTTAGTTGAGGTAGGTTGAACAAGATTTATTGATGTATTTGGTTCTGGTTTTGATTCTGGTTCATGCTTTTCATGAAGAAGATTATGAACTTCTTGCATCGTCTCTTGTTTTGCATTATTATATTGATCGAGAGGTTGATGGTAGATTTCTAGGGTGTTTGACTGAGTTTATTGCGAACATCTTATAAATTCGTACGCATGAGTTCTAGAACTCATAAGATTTATATTTTAACTTTATTAGGAGCGTGTTAAAATAAGTTGGGAATTTATTGGTTTTTTCTTGATAAGAGTCAATAAGATTGTAATATTTCAAAGGGACAGCCTCGCAAAGATATGATTCATTTTGTTGAATGGAGTTGAAAACAAACAAAAATCCCGGACATGCAAGAATGGTGTTGGGTTAGCAGTTTTGGTATTTAAGAGCGGTAGCCAGTGGTTTAATGCTGGTAACAGTAAGCGGGAGGAGTTAGGTGATGAGTGTGATGACCTTGGTGCAAGGGTAGCTGCGGTGGGCATAATTTTCTCTCTCTTTTTTTTTTTTGTTGGGGGTGGGGGGTGGGGGCGCGGGGTTGGGGTTGGGGGGAGGGGGTGCGGTTTGGGTTTATGGACTAGGGTATTAGGATGGTGGGTGGTACAGTGGGTTGGGGCGTCAGAGATTGAGCACATGGGGGTGTAGGTAATTTTGGAAGGTGTGAGAGTGCTTGTGTCGCCAGGGAGGCGTGGGGATTGCCTCGTCCCTGCCCCTTTGATGGTTCGACCCCTAGTACTTGAGCAATCTATTGGCTAAATACAAACCTAAATGGTTGCATAAATAAGTAAACAAGTTGCTATAAGTACATACACGCTTCTTACAAAGATAAATTAATTAACATTTTTCAAAATTTGTGCATTTTAGAGGCACTAAGTTCAATTGTTCAATTTGAAGATATCTAATTTTAAACTATTGTGATTAGGTCGCTTTTGCGTATGTATGTTATTAGACATGGTTATAAGAACTGTACAGGGGTTAAGGAAAATTGTGGAGATGTTAAACAGATTGCTTATGAAAATCGATGAATTTAAATATATGCTGGGACCGTGAGCAGAATTACTAGTATAATATATTAGACACGTATACTTAGTGATTTTAAATAAGCTTTTAAAACATACATACGTTTAAAAGTTTACGAGAAATATAATATTTATTGTTTTAAATTATTATTCACCAACTTATGACAATATTACACGATATAATGTGACCTATATATTTGGGCAATAAATTTTTGCTTGAGATAATAAATACATTTGGTCACTTATTGTGGTCTCAATAAAATTATATAATCTAATCTGAGGAACTATAGGTTTGTTGCTAGTTTTAAATAGTCGTTTGAATTCGATTTGTTAATGGAATTAATTAAACTTTAAATGCACTTAAGTACATAATACCCGATCTGTTTTAATTTAGCTTAAAAAACTTTGTTATGGGTGCAAAATGAGTTGAAGCAGCTCAATTATAACTCGATTCAAACATTGGATGTAAAAACTTTTAGGCTTAGGCTCGAGCTTAACGAACTAGGAAATATTAGGCTTGAGCTTGGCTCAGATTAGTTCATTTGATTCAAATTTGTGACAAAGTCATAGAAACGAGCTCGAACTCGATTTTTTATTATGTTCAAGTAAAAAGTTTGAGCTCGAAAACTTTAATTATTTTTTATAGATTATCTGTGACTTTTTATGTACATATATAAATCTTTTTTTCCAAAAAGACCTGGATTTACAACCTGCTCACGAACTTAAACATAAGAATTATTAGGCTCAAGTTCGAATTCTTCAAGGTCGAGCTTGAATGCTTTTTGTCAAGCTCGCAAGCAAGCTAAACTTGTTTGCATCATACTTGAATATATATATATATATATATTGCTTTCTTTCTTTCTTTTCTCTTCTTCTTCTTCTTCTTCCTTTATTCTTCTTTTTTTTACCTCCCCAAAATTGGGTTTAATTATAGACCTCGTGAATCATACGCCATCGCCATCGTCAAAAGTGTCCTAAGTTTATTGCAAACATCTTGTAAGTTCGTACAATGAGTTTTAGAACTCATAAGATTTATATTTGAACTTTATAATTAGGAGCATGTTAAAAATTTGGAAATAAGTTTGGAATTTATTGTTTTCTTGATAAGAGTCAATACGATTATAATATTTCAAAGAGACAACCTAACAAGGATATGATTCATTTTGTTGAATAGAGTTGAAAACAAACAAAAATCCCAGAGAGGGATGGGGGACTGTTTGTGTCGCCGGGGAGGGGTGGGGATTGCCTTGTCCCTGCCCCTTCGACGGTTCGACCATTAGTTCTTGAGCAATCTTGGGCTAAATGCAAACCGAAGTAGTTGCATAAATAAGTAAAAAAGTTGCTATAAGTACAAAAACGTAATAAATTAACATTTTCAAAATTTGTGTATTTTAGAGGCACTAAGTTCAATTATTCAATTTAAAGATATCTAATTTAAAAATATTGTGATTAGGACACTTTTGCGTATTATGTTGTTAGACATGGTTATAAGAACCGTACAGGGGTTAAGGAAAACCGTGGAGATGTTAAACACATTGCTTATGAAAATCAATGAGCTAGCACTTTCTAGGGTTTATGCATTTCAAAAGCTTTAAATTCAAGTATCGGATTTGAAGATGTTTAATTTATAACTTAGGCTATTGTATAAAAGTTTAAGGTTGTTAGAATTACAAGGATTCTACAGTTGGGAAATTTTCAAAAACTTGTGTGTTTTAAGAGCACCTAAATTTTTCTAGAGTTTACTGCATATAATGAATGCAGCATGCCTATAGACGATTCATTACCAATGGGCCCACTCGGCTCTACCTAAGATGGACAGTTGCGATAGAACAAGATTTTCTAATTTGGTCGTGCAGATATATTTCGCAGGGACAATTTACTATAATCTCTACACTCCTTGAGATTTACTATAATTACCAAAACAATTCCTAAAGTTTGAATAATTATCATTACATTACACCCCCTATTATACAGCTTAGCTAAGATATAATTGCAATTACACCTTCGAACGTATGCATATTATATAATTACACTGTCCTGAGCCGATGCATAATCACAACTACATCTCCTTATTCAGGGAATCTACCGGTATGATTTTGGACATTCAGGGGGTGTTGTGGCAATTATGTAAATTTTAAAGAGTGTAATGATAATTATCTAAATCCCAAGGGGATTTTGCTAATTAAACCAAATATTGGCAGGGGGCTAAGGTAGTTATCCCTATCTTATGTCCCATCTAATTTGACAAAATAAAAGCATTATGAAAATATCATATGAAAACACATCAAAAGTGGGTTAGCTCTTTCCATATGGTATAGATAATAAGTTCAGTCAAGTATATTTAAATAATTTAATAAGTTCAGTCAAGTATATTTAAAAAATTTAAAAATATATTCTTATATAATAATTAATACTTATTTTTTTATTTATATAAATAAAATTTAAATGCAGCTACTAATAACAAAGTCCATTAACAAACAAAAGACAAGGGCAACTGAAACAACAAACAAACAAGACGAGAGGCTATCCGCATATAACAGTTTCTGCAACAAGCTCCTTAAAGCAAAAAAGTGAACAACTACTAGAGCTCCGTCAAAAGATTAATTATTTACAACTCATTCCATGTTGTTGCCTCTTGTTCAACAATAATTACAATCTTTTTAGATTTAGTGCATGAGTACTCCATTTTATATTTAGTACACGTGTTGGGTCCTCGATGGGTAGCAAGAACAGGTACGCATTGGATACACTTTGATACATACCCAACATTTAAAAAAAACATTTTTAGATTATGAGTATGCTGTGAGTAAAATTTTGGAAAGGCTCCATTTTTAATAACAAAGAACTTCTAATAATATAAAAAACATGCTTTTAATCTTTTAAAAAAAACTCATTGTCACGCCCCCACTTTTTCAACAAACACTTGAAAAGTCAAGAGGTTTTCTTTTCTCTCAAATATTCCTTATACTTGTATAAAAAACTGTAAATTTATATAGAATTTTTAAAAATAAGATTCCAAAATAGCCTTGCAAAAAAATATGTTCAAATATTTTAAAAATATAATATAGGTCATTGATCAGCACTGTCTATTTGAGAAGGTGGATAATGTGAATAGGAGTAAGAGATAATTTACAAACCATCCAAGAAAAGTTTCTGTTGTTTTTTTTTTTTTTTTGATGGGTAAGAAAAGTTGAAGTAATAAAGGTATATTTAAGACTTTTTTCCCTAACCTTTTATCACTCTAAAAAGTTCTAAATTATTTAATTTATAATATATACTGCCATATCCGTACTCCTAATATTTTAAAAGTCATCTACACCATACTCGAATGGGGTACCAATACTGCACCCGCATTCATGCATAGCTCTTCACACAATTTCATTTTAGATCGGGTTGTTCTCCTTCAGAATGTAATAGAAATTGAAAGAAATAACCATGACAAATCAATTTTAGGTAAGTTCTCTAAATTAATGTAGCAATATGCTAGCATCAATTGTTATTAATGTCAAAGGAGAAACTGAAAAACTGAATAGTGTTATTGAGGGAATACAGTTTACATGTTTACATGGTTGCCAGATCCTTAAATGATTGTGTTGTTGGAAGAATCAGAACCCAATAAATGGCGCGAAAATGTGTACATACGCGGGCTTGTTCGTGTCGGCACCAGCTAGTCAACTTCTGTTAGTCAATATCCATATAGAACAAATTCAAGTAAATCCTAATCTAGCAAAAAGGACCCCAATGGAGGCAGCAAAATAAAAAAATAGTTGAGCCAAACCCAATTTCACTCCTTGCAAAGAATAATAATCCATGGACAAGAGTAGGCCATCGCATTCCTGATGAACTAATAAAAAGAGAAATATGCACTGACCAATGATATGTGGGCCCGAATCTGTGGAAGTAGTCATTGATTAAGATAATATGTAGAAGTAATAATTGAGTAAGAATCGTGTCTGTACCATACTCCACGGTGCTTGAATCCACCTGCAGCTAGAATGGTGTCTGTACTGGTCCTTGCAATGTTCTTGAAGGTACGGTTGCCTATCAATCCAAGTGAACAAAAAGAAAGGATTAGTAATTGCATACAAGTGTTCAAGAAGAACACGGGAATATCAGTGTACTATATATATACACACAACAATTCATGTAAAGACCTTAAAAAAATGAAGAGTTAGATATTTAGGCTGAGATTACAGTAACAACTACCACGATCCAAAGTATAAATATAAAAAAAAAAAAAAAAAAAAAAAGGTAAACCACACGTAACTTCTATGCTTCTAAAAAGATTGGACAATGCTAAACGAAGTAATGAAATAGATAGCACAAACCCAGTCACCTTAAGAGCTCTTTACTAGAGTTGATTAGATTAGGCCTACAACGTAATACCCTATTAAGATATCTTCTTACTAAGGGATTTGGCAACTATACTGTAACCCGAACAAGAATAATAGCAAGTCATTCTATGTCATATGATTGATTTTACTAATTTGTATGATTTGGATACTTACCATTTTCTCCTTATTTTGTATAATCAGGTCATACTACGAGCATATGAGTACATCAAATAGGGGCATAGGAATACATTTACTCCCAAATATTCATCGTTGGCTTTTTTTTTTTTTTGGGTTCCCCCCGGGAGCAATGCATAATTATGATTATAGTATAAGTGGCCCATTTATCATGGATAGGCTCAGTACGAATTTGGTGCAGCCAAACTGAAGATAAACCTAGATAATTTAGTTTTATCTAATGGCTAATAAAGAGCACCTTAATATATGGGTACGATTATCAGGACACGAAGAGTGATTGTTATCAGGCTACTAACTCAAGGATTTTAAAGTAGCATGTTAATTTCTTGAAAATGTGCAAACATGCACAGTCAATAAGTAAAAATCTAACCATTGATTGCACTCAGTCCTTTTCTAGGAAGAGTGGCTCACCTCTCTGAATTGATATGGCAATGTGCTAGCATCAGCCCTAGTGTTTGATGTACCGCTGCAAGGATGGAGTTGTTGATGACCCAAACCCCCAACAATCCTTGCATTGATCCCAGCAATTTCATTTTGTGATAGTACACCAAAAGAGTGATCGGTTGACGTTGAAGCTTGATTGCAAAGCGCTTCCCCACTTAAATTGCTTAATCTTGAAGAAAAGACTTCCCTATTATACAATGAAGGTGTGCTATAGTCCGGTAATCTTCCTTGAAGATATGTACTCTGCTGCACAGTCCTAGCTGGCATAACTGTGTTCTCAGTTGCTATTACCCCATCCCGACCAATTGGCGACCCAAAAAGGTTGATTCCCGAAGATGGGACTGCACCACTCCTGTCTGATAGTCGACTCCTATTATTAAGAAGTTGATGTATCTGTCTCTGAATCCGCCGTCTTTCAAACAAAGTAAATGCTCCAGATCCATAAGCAGGTGAATTAGGTTGGAAATGGCCAAAAGACTGTCTAGGTGATTGAGAGTGCCCAGTCCCCTGAGTCAAAGGGGTGTCAGGTACATATTCCTCATTGAGATCAAAAGTTTCACGAACAGTGGCAACTGGTGACGAACCAACACACAAATTGTTACTTGCTCCATGATCAGGAATGGGATTCAGAGATTGAGCATTTGAGGAAGCAAGCGCTGTTGGCCTGCAGCCATCACAGTACCAATTTCCTTCTGGTACTTCACGTCCTAGACCAACACAATAAGTGTGTGCAGGTGAGTCACAGAGATCACATAGAAGCATGAGTGCATCATCCCCACCTTGTTGACACTCAGTACAAAGAACATTCTCATATGGATCAAGGTAGCCTCTAAGCTCTTCTTCAGATGGTTGATAAACCTGCCAGTTTTAATTTAATAGTGAGGTAACTGGAGATCTAAAGAGACAGCTAGAAAACAGCTTTTCCTTGCTCATATAAATTTAAGACTTAAGAGATGGCTTTGTCCTTATACCTGATCACGCTCGGGAACTGGAAAAACTGCATCCCTTAAATCATGCCCATCATCTGCTCGTGCAGTTCTACTGATGGTTGCAAACCTTTGTTTGCAAAGGGGGCAGCGGGATTCCACCTTTGACCACTCCATGATGCAAGCAAAACAAAAGTAATGACTGCAACAATTTAAAACTCCTCTGACTGTTCTCTTTCCCTCTTCGGATAGACAAATCCCACAAACCTGCTTCCCTACCTCAATCTTCATGTCTACCACCTTTTGCTTGCCCTTCATTCCCGGACGCTTCCTTTTTGCAGGCAGTAATTCTTCCTCTTTAATCACCTTCAAAGAACTTGAACTCCTCAAACTAGTGGTCAAACTTCCACAAAATTCAGTAGCCTCTCTAAGCTGTTCTCTCTCTTCTTCAGACATGGTGTATTCATAATCAGATGATTCTGAGCTCACAAAATCTGAATCAGATTTTGCATTTGATTTCCTCCTCCTGCCACCACCACGTCCTGTGACTGTGTTCTTTTCTCGCAAAGTAGGGTTATCATCTCTAAGCTCCTTCAAAGGATTAGATCTATTTTTTCTCCTCAAAACTCGTCTCTTAATTGGCTTCCTTTTGGTCACCTTCAAAACCTCACTTGGAGCAAATTCCTCATCGTCTTCATCATCAAAATCACTAGAATCACCATCTTCCTCTTCTTGATATGAAACCTTAACTTTTGCCCTAGGATTCTCGGTATAAAAATTCCTATAGATCTCTGTTTTTGAAACCCTGGATTTCTTTTTCGGTTTTTCATCAACAAATTCATCCTCATCTTGTCTATACGAAATCTCAATATCATCATCATCATCTTCTTCTTCTTTATGTGATACCTTATTTTTCTTTCGTTGCTTAGCACCAGAAAAACAGTTGCCCTCATAATCCTCTTCTTCTTCACTGTAAGCTGCCTTCTTCTTCTTCCTTGGTTTCACAACCCCATTTTTCTTTCTTGTTTGAAAAACCTTTCTACCTCTAGGCTTTCCAACCTTCTTAATCTTCTCTTCAACCCACTCCTCCTCTTCCTCCTCCTCCTCAAATTCCCCTAAACTCTCCTCTGATTCATCCTCAGCAAGAGAAGAACAATAGTCATCCTCTGATTCATCAAGCTCCTCATCTTCCCCCACCTTATAATCTTCATCAGAGTCATCTGACCCCCTTTTATCCAATTGGACCTTGTTCCTGGTCTTGCGCTTGTATCTGATTTTGCTTCCCCTTGCCATCTGCTCAGACAATCAAAATCTTAGAAGGCATGATTTGACATGAAGCTATATAACAGCTTGCAAATATACAGGATACCACCAATATGACAGAATTAGCTAATAAATGTTCAGAATCCATATTTCATTTCTTTCTCTTATAAGCTTTCACATACACATCCAGATTGCTAACAATATACTTATTCGTATTTATACACATCCAGATTGCTAACAATATACTTTTTCCTATTTATACACATCCAGATTGCTAACAATATACTTATTCCTATTCCAAATTTTGTAGTTGCAAAATAAGCCACATCAAAGAAACGGCTACTGCTTTCTTTATCAAGTACTCTCCCAGAAATTATACACCATGAGCTGGAAATCAACTAATCTCCCACAAATGGCAAGATCAATATCTCCTCAATAACTAGTGCGGAAATAATAATTTTAAACCATCAAATCAAATAACCAAGATTCTCAATCTCTTTCTATTCCTATTTTAGCTCAACCAAATAACCTAAACCAATAGAAACAACCCAAACTAGGTCCCAAAATCTTCATCTCTAGGCTCCTTAATCCCCTCCCTAAACAAAACAGAAAATTCCAAAACTAACCGAATTGATCTAATTTATTCCCCAGATAATAATCCCAAAAGAAACCCTAGATCGAAAATAAAATCACAGCACTATCATTCTCACCCTTACATAATATTCAAATTCCAATCCGAATGCAACCATTATTCAAACAGAAGAACAATTTAAAAAAGAAAAAGTGGGTCTTCAAAGTAATCCCATCTTCTGATATAATTTTTAGACACGGAGAAAATAACTACCATTAATTTCGAGGAAAAAACAAGCAGAAATATCCTTGAAGAGAAAAAGAAGATACTAACAGAACCCGGAAAACAGAAAATGAGATCAGTCAGTAGAGGAAAATTTCAATTTCTAGATAGAGAAAGTAAGCGTACCAGCTTAAGGAGAGAACGCTGAAATAATCAAAACCAATTTCTACAGAGTTACGGCTCTCTCTCTCTCTCTGTCTATATATATATGTATATATATAGGTCTACATAGAGACGTTAAATAATGGAGGTAAAAGTTAAATTTTGGCATGAAGGAATTTTTGAGTTTTGTTCTATAATGCAATATACTTTTTTATTTAAAAAAAAAGTAAAATAAAATAAAATAAAAATAATGAAGTAAACAGAAATATATTTCATATTAATTGAAAAGTAATTGACACAGGTATCAAACACTTTTAAATATGTACTATTGTATATGTCTATCCCACAATAACTAAATATAAATAATTTTAAATAATATATAATAGAGTCCATCAAATGATTCTAAACTATAATAAATACAGAATACTCATTTTATTTTTATTTAGGAATTAGAATATGATTAATATATTTACATAATAGATATATGTAATTTAACATAAATATATAAAATATTTGGTTATGATTTTGTATTGGGTTATAGGTGGCTATTATGGTGATTTAATATTAAGAGATATTTTAGATATAACAGTGAAAAACACGTCACTAAAATAATTATTTAATAGTCTCACACTTTACATATAGTATAGATTGTATTTATAAATATTGTAGATTTAATTATTTAAATAATTTATATTAACATTTAGAATAATTTAGTTAATTTATTTTATATTTTTTCATAAGTTAGGTTGTAGTCATTGTTTCGTATAACTTTGTTACACGTCAAATATATATTATATTTATTTTTTTTTCTTACGTTGCAAAATGCACATAAATATTTCTTGTTGAAATATTACAAATGTTCCACTAGTTTATATATAACCTACATAACTATACATTGAATATATATCTATAACAAAATAGTAGTTGATAAAGAAAAATATGTACATATATATATTGAGTGTATACATATAATTTTTTAATATCGTATTTTTTTCAAAATTTTGAAGTAAACGTTATCTTATTTTTTACTTCCTCTGCATAAATAAATTTTGTCACAATTATAGATGCATTATGGAATTAGATAATATCTTTTTTCTATAAAGTATCTTTTGTTTCATAGGCAACGCCACCAGGAAAGGAAAGCGGAAAGGTGTGCGGTAGAGAGAAAGGGGTTGTAATTGACAAGAAAGTCCCTGGTAGTTGGCATTTGCGATTTTGTAAGTAGCAGGTGAACCCAACCCAAAACTTTTCTTTGACTTCATGGTCATGATTTGGAACCTGCCTTATTGTCGCATGCTAATATCTCTGAATTGTGCAACGTTTAAATTATTGAATTCAAATCAAAATTTTAAGATACATAGGTTTTCAATAATGAAACTCTTGGATTCATATGTGATATCGTAGGTTTCACGGGCCACAACTAGGGTGGCCCCAAGGCCCAACAAAAGGAAGGGCCTGGGATGAACGGTCATGCTGGGGTTGTCAATGGAGTTATTTTTTTATATGAATTCGATCTAAATTTTAAGATTTTTAGTCGATTAAAATATCTAATGGTTAAGATATGAATATAAGTGTTTGTAGTTCAAAATAAATGAATCATTTCTGGAAGTAAACTATTTGATCCGTTAAAGATAAAAATGTCTATAAATACATTCATAAAATAAAATATACAAGAAAAAATAACTTCAAAACTTGTATAATTTAATTTAGTTATGATTCTTACCTAATAAACTTAAAGATTATTTATAATTTAACATTAATAACTAAAAAGAGTAGTGGTTATATCTTTAATATTACTTTCTTATAAAATATGATTTATTATTATAATATTTATTTATATGAATAATGACATAAAAATTATTTATTATATTATATTTTACAAAAATATAAATGCACAAACATTTTTCTTTTTGTATTTTTCAAATTTGGATTCAAGCTTTGGATTTTTATCGAATTTGGATCTTGTAACAAAAAATAAAAATCCTATAGAATTTGGATACAGTTTCGAATATGGATCTTATTAATCGAATAGATTCAGTTCGAATTTGATGTGGGATAAAATTGGAATAAATATAAATATCCATAAAAGCCCATTAGGCCCAATCTAAGAACCTCCAGCATGAGGATCCGCGTCTTCCTACACGGGTTCCGAAGGACCTGACCTCGATCCAACTGACCCAAAGCACAAGATCCAATTTTACCATCTTAGATTGTACTGACAGAAGCTCCCGGATGGTGCCATGTGTAAAGGTACTGATAGTACAATTTTAGTACTATAAATATCCTATTATGTCATCATTGTAGGATCAATTACTGTTCACTAGGTTGCTCCCACCTTACCTCATTACGCTAAGCATTGTAGAGTTTCTATACTAAGTGGTCAAGATCACGTCAATATTGTAGGACCTTCATTTAAGGTCACATTTGTAATTATCTTATATCAGTATACTCCATTTATATCAGGTCCTTAACTTACATATTTATATTTCTACTACCGTAATCTTAAGTACTTATCAGAATCCAACTTGTTTACAACTTTAGAAGGACCCAGCGTGAATTGGCATACCTATTAGACTCGCCAACCCAACAATACGTCAATCGAAACAGGTAAAGAAAAGCTCAAAGAATCCAGTAGAGAGAATATTCATTTTATTGTAGGAACCAAGAATTTGAGTCTTTATGCGATTCCAACATAAAAATCTATACATAGCAAAAGCCGGGTGGGCGGATTGAAAATAATTAACATTAATACACTTCTCCCTTTCTTTTGGTGAATATCTGATTTGAGAGGGTTCTTGCTAGAATAATTTAGCGCTCTAACCCTTGTCATACAGGTCCTCATAGATTGATAACTAATCCTCTGATAGTCCTTCAGGTATTTTGACGTTAGCACTGAATCCGTGGTCAATTATGAGTTGTCTTGAACATGTCCCAAGGTAAGTGCTTTACAATTCATGTCACATCAATCAGACCATCTATAAAAATGAGAAATATTATTAATGACTAGAAAAATAACGGAACTACGAAGGAAGGAAGAAGAATTAAAAAGGTCATATATACCATACCCATGGGGAAGTTCACCCTTCTGCGTACGAAACACACAGGAAACTTCGAGGAAAGTGTTGGAAAAGACGGTCAGAGTTACCGAACATAAATGGTACCCGCACAATAACAAAATTTAAAAATGGAACCAAATCAAGAATTCAAAATATAACAAGAAATAAGAAAAATAATGGATACAAAAATTTTTACGTGAAAAACCCAATTGGGAAAAATCATGCGATCGTAGTCTGATCAAAACCTTCTACTATATTTGTAGTAGGATTACAATTTTCTCCTTAAAATAGATAGGGATACACAATTAATTTTTCAAGAAAATATCTCTTGGATTACAAAATTGTCAAATTATTTAACTTGGAGAATCAAACAAAATAGCAGTACTATTTTAAGAGAGAATGAAAAATCTCACGTATTTTTCTCACTTTGTCTTCTCTCAAAAAATACCCTATTTTTATCTAAAATACTCTTTAAGAAACCTCTCGTCTCTCTAATTTTTTTTTCTCTCAATTTCTTGCCTCACTCTCTTTTTTTCTTCACTTCTTATGCCTCACTTGTGTCCTTTTCTCTCTAATTTTTCTTGCCTAACTGTCTTGTATTTTCTCTCAATTCTTATGCATCATTTGTGTTCATTTCTTCTTCCGTAAACATGGGTGTTTATAGGCAAATATCTTACATAGCCTTGCCAAATTTCCAAAGGCTTGTTATAGGATAGTGGCAATTTTCTTCAAATTTGCAGAGAAGACATGTAGCCACCAAAAGCCGCCTATTGCAGAGCAAGAAAGTCCATTTTTTTGGCTGCAATCTGGCTGCCTATTAAATGCTTTCATTCTTCCCCCCCTTTTAATATATTTAGGGGTCCACTACATGGGAGGGGGGGGGGGGG
>JACFYI010003636.1:119244-143729 GCA_014898755.1 Handroanthus guayacan | reverse complement strand
TAATTGGAAAATTACCAGCATGTGCTTGCGCTTGCCGCTTGACATGCCTTGCCTTAAACATGTTGAGAATAGAAGGGATTAGAGTCATGCCTTCTATAGCATTGAATTTTGTTTTTGACTTGTGAATTTACTAATTTAGCAGTAAACTATAAAAACGAGTCAAGGCGGATTGTCCCACACTAGCACTTCCGCGCAATAGTCCTACCAAAGTTGATCTTGCAAGATGGAAGACCTGTTGATATGGTATTCAACCCATTAGGAGTACCTTCACAACACGAAATACCTGAAAAAAATGAAATTCAAAGAAAAAACATTGGCTCCATAACATATTTCTATATGATATGGGACTTGCTCATTTTAATTGGGTAAATCACCCCAAGGCTATGGAGCAAAGAATTATCCAGGACCTACACCGAGGTATTGATGATCGTTTTCAAATCTCGCAGAATGGGACTCGAAATCTTTTCTGTTTTGTTGATATAACTCGCAAAATTCTTCCCCGGTAGAAGCCGAGGGAACCGATTGTTGATACTTTGTTTGTGGATAAACTAGGAAGATATGTAAAAGAGATTCTTTCTTTTCCATCACTTTGGAGTTTGGCATATGTAAAAAAAAAATCCATTTTTTCATTTGACTGATGAGACCAAAAAACAATTAATTCTAACAAATACAAATATATAGAAGATTCAAAATTTAGAATTCTTAATTCATGAGTTGTAGGGAGGGATTTATGTCACCACAAACAGAGACTAAAGCAAGTGTTGGATTCCAATGAATAGGATAGAATGGAAGAAGGAACTCCATTCACTATCTAAAACTAAAATAAGCAAATCAATCCCTCTATTGTGTAGGAAGAGCGTGAAATTCTTTTTCCCATCCGTAGGGACTGGGAGTTCAAATTCGTCGTAATCAGTATCCGAAAGAAGGAGATCATGAATTCAATTTATCCCATTTAAATTATTCCGGTGTATTCTATTTTTTTTTCTGATTTCGTTGGAAATCATATAAAGAAAATTCCGATTTGCTATAGCTATTTGGGCATAAAATAAGTCTTGGGGAAGCGTATTCAGCAATACAGGATGCCCTTGCATAACTTCCCGAAGTATTTCCCATACAATCGGTTTCTTCAATTTATTGCTATTTAGGCTATTTAGGCAGGCTAACTCAAATTTCAGACATAAAATAATAATAACAAAAGAGGACTCAAACATTTCTGGGAACAACACTGGTGCTATCCTTTGAACACAGTTAGGCAACAAGTAACTAAATCAGAACCATCTCATGAAGACATGAACAGAGCATTACCATGCACAAATAATTGAATATCAATGAAAACCATGTTCAAGTTTTTGCATGAATGAAAGAAATAAATAAATTATAGAACCAAAAAGTTAAAATCTGCTTTCCTATATAATATGCCAAAATTAAAGAACAAAACTAGAATGTGATCAATTAATCCTTAGGCCTCACTTCAATTCCTTCTACAATGAGTCCTCCCTTGAGTTGATAACCCTTGACCTCCATCAAACTCATTTCTATTTCCTCATCAATCTCATGATTACAAGCAACAAAGAACTCTCCCACTTCCATCTCTAGCCATCCATCTCCTCTCTTTCGGGCTGCCTTTTCGTCCCCTTTGTTTACTCTCTCTTTCATTATTTGTGCCCTGTTTCCGTAAAACAGGCCCTTCAGGGCCCAGTTCTTGTCATCCGGATCGCGCAAACAAGCCGTGTTAGTCGATAAAATGCGATCACCGGATGATATGGAAACCTCCCATGGGATTGAGTCAAGCCCAAATGCATTGTCACTAATTTTGACCACTAGGTAAGCACCATACTTGGTGTTTGGAGAGAGTGTATGAGCTTTTATTCTGCCATGGATTTCTAACCTGTCTACTGTTATAAGCTCAGCCACCTCAGGAAACCTGGAAAATTGTGTAGAAATGAAAATCAACCCCAAAAGAAATTATAGAAAAGTGAGGAAGAATATGTAAAGCAAACAGTACATAGGGGATATTTAAAACCTCCAACACCCCTGGGGCTTGGCTAATTATGATTCCATCCCTCTGTGATTCGAGAAATTACAATAACTCACGCTGTCGCTAATTCAACTAACAGAAAACTTAACGGGGTATAGTTGTAGTTTGCAAAAATTACGATAACACTCCTTACAGTGTTATTTTAAGTAACCTTCAAACTACAAGGTGGTGTAATATAATTTTTCAAACCACCCCTATCAATCCATTATGTTTTGCTTCAACTAATTTAAAAAGGTCCGTGTTAGTGTAATTTCTTAAACCATTGTGATGTTACCTTAGGGACACTAAGGTAATTATCGAAAAACATATAACAAACAACCTTGATTCTTGAATGGATTTCCAGCTCCAGTTCCTCTCAACATCACCATGCAGAATTGAAAGCTCTCTGGCAGAAAGGATATAAGACTTTCTACCACTTGATTTCTCTAGTGCAAAGGCCTGCAGCACCACAAACATGAATCAAGACTATATATAATACATAAAAACAGATATATATATATATACACACACACACACATATTGTTAATATTTATGTGTTTAAAAGTTGGATATTTAAACTATGATGAGATTACCTTATAACCACCATCTATAAGGATGGAATTACAGAGAAGAAAAAAGAGTTCCTTCTTGGATGAAAAGTTGACAGGATTACTACAATTTCTTGATGATACAATATGCCAACAATCACTAGGCAAGAATTTGTCCCAAACAACGTTTGATTCTACCGGGATCCGAAAGCCCTTTGATACCACCAACATTCTGCAGACATCCTGAGGAGATGTGAGTGATAAAATTCTTGAAACACAGTCTTCGGGCAGGCTTGTGATATTCGAACAACCACCCATTAAACTAGATCTTCAGACAGAGAATATTCAAGAATGCGACCGATATTTTAAAACAAAATAGCTAAATTTGGACTTAATTTTCAGCTGCTATGTATGAACTGATAATATCTATATATGGTGCTCTTAATGAAGAGGTTTATGTATTTGCATTTTCATAGTGGGGATGAACCGACGTACAAGGTGGTCCAAGTTTGATTTAAAAAAGACTTGTTTGAATAGTCAATGGTCTAGTTGTGGAAAAGGATAGGATATGTTATAAATTGAGTCAAAATTTAAGTGCATAACCTAAGTTGTAGCGTTGGCCGTTGGATTCTCAGTGCAAATTGTTTGCTATTCCATTACTTTTTTAAAACCAAACCAGGAGCTGTTTTTGAGACAAAGTTGCGGTTTTGTTTTACCTTGGGTAAATACAAGGTTTTACCACTTTGGTCTTGTCATATTTTGGCATGCAAGAAATTCTGGGAAATGTTTGCCAGCCCATAATTCACAAAGGATATTTATTTCAACAGTCTTGACACTTAACATAATTATTAGAATACTTCTGAAATTTGGATTATTATCATGGCACCCACTATCACTAGTTTAGATAATACATAATTATAATTCCACTTCTTACGCCCCTTTATCGAGAGTTTATTTATAATATTTTAGAACTTTTAGAGAATGTAATTGTAATTATTTTTCAACTGAACTAATAGTAGATGGTGTAATGACAATTATTCAAATATCAAAAAATATTTTGATAATTAGGCCAAATCTCAACAAGTGTTAAGGTAATTATCCCATTTAATAATGTGTTGAAATAATCATATAACAATTAACAGGTACAATTTCACTTGTTTCCTTAGACGAGTAGTTATTCAATTATTATATATAATTGATTTGGGTTTGAAAAAAATTCGATTCGAATTAAAAATTTTCAGGTTTCCAGCATGGGTTGGATGCTTTTTAATTTTTAATGTCTTGTAATGTAAAATATGAGCAAGATGATGTAACCACTTTAGGATTTCCGCCCTTTCCGCGAAATCCGAGTTAGATTTATTCAAGTTAACAAATATTGAATTCAACGTTTTCTGTCAAAAAGTTGAAAACTTCGTGGAATGAACATTTTATAGGCTACAGGCTACTTTGGGTCACGTATAATTTTTATATAGCCACACCATAGATTGACACTCATGGTATCTCAATAATTTTTTTGATAAGTAAAGGATAAAATATATTAACTAACAATTAGAAAGTCAACAGGAAGGCAGTTCCCATCACAAAAAACATCTTGGGGGCAGGTCATCAAAATTACAAAATCCTTCCCTAGCAAAAATATAGGCTGTTTGAGCAAGGTTATGGGCCGACCAATTAGCAGACCTAAAAACAAAATTAACTTTTCATTTAGGCCATTTTGCCCAATAAGCTCTAGATTCAAGAATAGAGGCTTAGGAGCCCACTCCAAATTAGTCCGATTTTTCAGCATGAAAACAGTGTTAAGACTATCGATTTTAAAAATAGTGTCATCAACCTTGTGCTCATCCAAAAGCCTTGCTGCTTCACAGAGGGCGGCAACTTCAGCAACCATGGCATCGTGATAGAGAGTTCTTTTTGTGTGTGCATACATGATTGACCCATTGTGATTACGGAGGACGACAACAATAAACGTCAATCCTTCCTGAAATGATGCATTAGTGCTTTTTCATGTCTACCTATCTACAAGTTTTATAAATTGAGTAACAATTGAAAAATTATTAATGTCCTTTTATCAAAGTGGTTACAATCATATTAATGACTTTTTGTTGTCCTAACATACACATAATGGTGTCATCCTAATGTTTGTATGTATGTAATAATTATGCCTCTTCTCGTTTCGTCTATATTTGGAGTGATCTAATCAATTCTTTTATGAGTTAATATCCTTGTATGTCTTGAAGATAATTCAAAAGTCCCTGCAATAGGACGACCAATGAATATATGAGCATTTTGATTGTTGTTCGCTTTCGTATCCGTTTATATAAAATATTATCCGTATTCATTTTAGAGCAGATATTACTCTTATTCTATTAGTAAATATTCGACTATTAATGGAGACAGATATGATAATTGCATGTTCGGCTCGTCTATATCAGCTTCGTTCATTGGAAATATTCGTTTCGATTGTTAGTAATTTAAGTATACCTATTATCCATATTCAATAAATAATATTTAAAAGTTATTATAAATAATACACACAATCGTTTTACATAAAAAAAAAATAATATTTACAATTATCAAATATAATATACTTTAGTTTTTTCATATAATTTTTAAGTATGATACTTTTTTGGACAGATTTTTAAGTATGATACTTGAACCTTTAATTTTAGACCACAAGAGTTCAAGTCAAAAGACTAAACCATAGCCATTAATTGAATATTAAAGAAATCATGTCGTCATTTAATTAGAAAAAATATGCATTCAGTTGACTTCGATATCTAATACAATCTGATATTCGAATAATTACAATCAAATGTCGACATCCAAGAAGTCACATTTGAATTTGGTTTTCGAAAAACTACAATCAAAAATAGATTTTGAGAATGATCATCAAATATGAATAAAAAAATCGTAATCTCGTGCACAAATACATTCGAATTCATTTAATATCACAAATTTGGTATCTCAAGATAGGGATTCTAATTTCATCGCTTGCATATCCTTCAAATATGAATGCAAGTATCATATAAATCAATCGAACACTTACGAATATTGGCTTATAGCCCTACCTCATGCCCATAGTTTCGATAAAACCCTCTTATGCATTACGCCATTACCCATGTTGAGATTTGCATTCGGCATCTCACACTCCTGTTGAATTGCTCGAGCTGTTTCGCGCCCACTGCAAGTCAATCCTTACCATTGTTTCACTTCCGCGTTAACTTGTAACTATTTCCGTGGGCCTTTCTATTTTTCACCCCAAACCTCCCCTATGAAAATTCTGATTTACAACTTTCCCATCTATTATCTTAATTAGCAATAGCCCTTTGTAATATTTTTAGATGCTATTCTTTACTAATTTTCGAGTATAACACTACAAGCAAACTTTCCGTCAATATGTTAAATTTTTTGGGATCATAATTGCAAACAGGTTGTAAGTTTCTTGTTAGCTAAAACAATAGTAGGAGATAAATCATCCCTAAATTACAACTCATCCATTGGCGGCTAACACCAACGATTACGACCCTCATCTTTTTATCACTTTGGTGGCTTTTTCGTACGACCAGATTCACACTACTACTATGAAAATCAAGTCACTGACAGTGCTAGCCAATAATGCAAGATTCCAGGATGAATTTCAAAGGTGAAAAGAACAAAACAAACTGCACAAATAACCATAGGAAGTCATAAAACATTATTGCTACTGGTTGAAACAAAGTGAACGTGTGACAGGGTTGAACTGGGAGAGAGAACCTTGAATGTTCCCGAACAATGAATAACAATTCCCAGATGTCATAGACATGACGCCAGAAGCATAAATTGCCACAGTTTCTCACTGATCTGAAACAAAGGTAGATATGATATTCTTCTTCAGTGTGAACTCGTCGGCCTTCGCTGCACTAATCGACTGCATCCACAACAATCACAAAATGTCAGGTTTTCTTGTAAACTTTAGTTCTTGAAGTATGTGTAATCTTCTGGGATCACATCTCTCTTAAACTACATTAGTTTGAAAACGACATTTAAAATGTTTTATGACATGTTCACATTCTTAACGGATAATTTGGGCAAATAAGGAATCTAAGAAACATTATGAAACGAACAATTTCCAATAAAGGACAATAGACTACAGGGTTGTTTTCCGGCAGTTCAGTTTGGCTTATAAAGGTGATTAACAATCGTATTAAGGATTACTGGACAAGTAATTAGAACTTTTATGCTAGATAGGGGCAACCGAGAAGAAATTTTATTTCAACTGTCACAAATACCATAGACCAGAAGGCCCACTAAGTATTTACCTTGGAAAGCATGCGTTCCAACCTCAGAACTTCATTCTTGGCGTAATCAGAACCTTTATCCAAGCAACTCTTAGCAGCCTTCACGTAGATTTTTGCATATCTAAGGAAATGAGAATTGTAAGGAACGCTGATCACCAATTTTCATACACAAATCAAGAGGAAAGTAAAACAATAACATGATTATACGTGTAATGAGAATACAATAAGCTTCTGTACAAACCTTGCAGCAGAACCCTTCAGCTTATCGGCTTCCTCCTCCAACTTCTTGAATACAGCTCGCTTCTCCTCATTTGTTGCACTTAAAAATTCCTTAACTAAGCTATCAAGGGATGCAACAATTCCAGCCTAGGTACAAGATAAAGCAAACTTGAATCAGGAACAAGTGCCAGAGAGGAGAAACTCAGTTAATTTGCTACAAACCTGGGAGGTCAATTGTCCTTTTGCATCTCGGCTAGTTCCACACTTCTCATTTATGAAAGTAACGAAGTCATCTAAATCTCTGCCACCTTCATATCCTTCACCGGCCTTATTGTTCTTTGGGAAGAATTTCAACGTAGGAAAACCACTTACTCCATACCTGCCCAGCAGAAGACATACATCAGACTACCTAGCCGTGCTTTCAATTTCTAGTATATCATATGGACATAACCAATCTGGATTTAAGCTCTAATGCTCAGTCGAAAGGAGCAAAGCAGGAAAATACAATCAAAAGCTAACCATGCATCAAATCTGGAATCAGAATAAACAACTATTAAATGAAAATGAACATACTTCTCTGCAAGATCCTTGTAATTGTCAGCATCAACATTTGCAATTACGACATCTTCCTCCTGCTTGAATGCTGTTGCAACTTTTTCATATGTCTACAAGTAGAACAAAAATAAAGTTAGGTATTCTCAAAAAGCATTCCACATATGTTTCCAATATCATAATGAGCCGCCAATTAATACACTTACAGGAGCAAGGTTCTTGCAGTGACCACACCTGGAAAAGATAAAACATCAATTCAGAGCATAAAACAGTGCGTTCACATTTTTAGTTACCATATTCAGCCGCATGAATCTTACTACAAGTATCTATATATTTCATGATTACTTCATCTCACTTTGCACTAGAGGAGGTACGAAAATTTAAATGTGCACTTACCAGGGTGCATAAAACTCAACCAGGACATCCTTATTCTCATCAAGTACGATCTCATCAAAATTTTCTGAAGTCAGAACCACAACATTTGAAGGGACTGCAGCTATCTTGACATTTGTCCCTAAACATAGAACAGCATTTGAGAGTACAGTGAGAAAGCACATGTCCATAGGGTTCTAGATGAAATATGTTTAAGGATAGAGAACTCAGAATAAAGAATAGAGAACAGAAGAGTAATAAACCAATGGTTCCATAAGCATGGAGCTTGCATATATCCTTCAAAAAATCAAGCAAATAAATCTTTTTCCAAAAAGAAAAAGGATTCAATTAATAATTGTATCGCTTAAATCATTTGACAAGTACGTCACATTTAACTTCAGCTGCATAATCTTAAAGGACAATATCAAAAGTTTTCAGAACAATACTCAATTCAAACGTTACTTAACAATATGCATACTTTATGAATAATAGAATGCACTAACAAACTATACAGTTTTACCTCCATTGTTGTTTACAAATTCAGCAAGGGCTTCTGCAGTTCGTGGACCTTCATACCTAATAAACAAAAATTCATTCATGAGGAATGTACTTCTTGGAAAATTTTGCACCATTAAAAACAGAAAAAAAAATAATAATATATTTGCAACTTCGGAAATTATACAATTATTAGATGGAGGAAAAAAAAGAAGGGAGATGCAAGATACAACTCCTTTATATTAACATAACTTACTTTTTTGGCTCCAGAGACCCCTTAGGAAACCATTGGATGGTAGGATACCCAGAAACGCCATATTTGCTGCAAAGGCTTTTATGCTCATCACAATCAACCTACAATGCAAAGGTTTAGCAAAAATATTCACTTCTAAATTCTAATGTACTATTTTGTTACCTTAAACATACACACACACATATATATAAAACTCTCATCATGTTGTTAGAGAAAACAATATGAAATTTAGGCGTTCAATAACAGATCACAGAAAATTCAAAGCCATAGGAAAACATAGGTGGTCACCCTATAAGCTGAGCCCCAAAAGAGTTCAATATCATAGTTCCATAGCTAACCTAGAATAATATGTTGCACTTCCAAATACTAGCTAGAATAAACAAAAGAAGAGGAAGAATAACATACATTCATAGACCACGAAAAGATGGATGGAACGAGATAACAAATATAGAGATAACTATAACTTCCCCCAAATGGGCAGGACATAACAGACGACTGACACTGAGTTCCTCATGTACACTATAGAACCGCAAGTGTATGCTCAGCTTAAGTAATGGCACACTACTTGTTTTCTGAGACCATCTTCCCAACTAAACTGTTTAACCGAACTCAATCGAATAAGTTCAAAGAAAATTCATCAACCAAAAAATTCGGCTAATGGAATCGAACTTTAATACATCTGATCAGTGACCTAAAGATGTATTTTCCTAAATGAATTATTATGCAGAGAACATTGTTTACACGTGTTTCCACAATAAACGTCCCTGAAACAAACATGAATATTTAGAACTTCCTCAAGCACATACACACAAATTTCTGAAATTAAGCATATCTAATTGAAAAAACAGGTCTCGAGCTCACTTGTGCATATTTTAGCTGAATCTTTCATCAATCTGAGTAACAAAACAAATGTAGAAGTACATAAATTTTAATGCGTTCAACCAGAACTAGGCACAAGTGGTCAAAAAAAAAAGTTTCTTTAGTGAAATATGAATGAAGTACAATGGCTAGACTTTGGACAAAATCATATGAATCCATACAAAGGGCAATAACAGCTACCAACATGCATTCTTTATTGCATTCCAAAAATTATTTACTGTATAAGTAGAGATAATAGTTACTTGGTGCAGTTCAGAGTCTCCATAAACCTGAATTTAGCGCCCCCGCCCCCCCCCAATTCATTTGCAGAACAAATAACTTTTTGGCTGATAAAGTTTGACTGAAGCTCATAAAACTTAACGATCTGAATATGATTAAATGAATATAAAATTTATATGTTTAAGCCCAAACCTAGTTGTAAGGCAAAACCCTACTAGACATAAATTTATCCATTACCTTAATCATTCTAAATATAAATGGAGCCAAAATGAAGCAGGCCCAAAAGTATCAAAGAGTGAATTTGAGCGAAGACTTGTGGCACTTTTAGGACATTGCTAGACCTAAGCATTCTAGGTTATGATCATAAAGGTACAGAATTAAAAGACATCAACAGGTATGTGAATTGAGTTACGATTGCCGGTCAAGTCGGCAGTAGCAGGTGCTATTCAGAACACTAAGAGAATCCAGAATCAAAACAGACTAACCTTGCCAATCAAAACAGATTTTGCCTTCTTAAAGCTCGCACCAAGCTGCTCGTACTCTGGAGCAAGCTTTTTACAGTGTCCACACCTGTAAAACAACACTATGTCGATAAATTCGAATCTATAACACTCTTCGAAGATCACGCTATTACATATGACTAACTTCGGCATTCAAATGTTAACTGCCAATGACATTACATAATTCAAAAAAATCCAGTATCCAATTAGAAAAAAAAATAACAAGAGAAATTAGCCTAGTTCTAATTAAAATAAATCGAAATTATATACTTTTCAAGTAAATATACTCCATCACGGCCCTGGAAAAAAAAAACAAAAGGTCTCAGAAACGGAAAAAGGTCAATGACACTCAGATCCAGATCAGTTAACCTAGCTCAAAAGTCACAGATCCATCATAAGTTCAAAAAGCACATCAACCATAGTATGCAGATCAAAATTACCAGAAAACTGTACCGAATTCAGTAAATTCCATACCATGGAGCATAGAATTCGACAAGAGCTCCTCGATCTTGACCGACCTCTTTCTCGAAATTTTCCTCGGTCAGAACTACGACGTCGTCCGCAAACGTCGAAGCGAACAAGAAAACTGCCAATGTGCCGACTACTAAGCAGATCCTCACCGATCTCGACATTTTCGTATTGTCAAAACTCTTGCTCTCACAGACGAAACTGAGATAAACAGCTACTGAAGTGCGTTTATTACTGTAGGAGTTGGGTATTTGTAGGCTGTAGCGGCACGTGTAGACTCTTCGATTGTTTTGTTTGTCAGGGATATTTTTCAGTCTTGAAGCGAAGATTTGCATTTCCCACGTGCTTTTTCTCCTTAAATTCTATTGGAGCAATTGCCAGTGTGACATAGTTGAGACCAGTCACATAAAGCCATGTGTACTAATCAGAAAAGGTGGATTTTGCAACAAAATTGCCGTTGACAAATTCTCATATATTAATTCTCAGTTGCACATTTGTTTCATGGCTGAAAAATGGTCGGAATGTTGGTGTGCATCGAGCTCATTGAATGTGAGAACTGATTAAAAATTCATTTTATACAACTTTGTCGTAGAATGAATCTTGATTGGGTGATTAAGAGATAATATAATCGGGAAAGAAAGAGAAAAGAACACACAAGATTTTTATGTAGAAAACCCAAATCAGATGGTGTTATGCATCCACATTTGCATTTGTTTATTAAATGAATAAAATTTCATATTCATACTCGCATTATCGGGAACATAATTCCCTCTATACCAGTCTTGTATATGTTGGCACAATTATAACAATTCAATAGAGTGTTTGATTTGCACGATTAGGATAGGCAGTAATGTTGGCACAATTATGTTACGTTTGTTTGACATATGACATTGCATTGGTTTAGTTGTCTATCCCTAAATTTAACTACTCTAATTCATTTTTTTTTAACAAAAAAAAAAAAAAAATTGAATAACCAGAGTGAGGTATAATATTAAAATTGATCTGAGACCAACTAATCTTGAACTTTCTCCATAGCATAGAACAATTGCAGTTGGGATGCTTTTATCTCAAAATTGTATTTTATTTCCTATTTCTCATCTCAGGTACCTGCCAAGTGCATTAATTTTTTTCTTATAAAAATACAAATTAAAACAAATGATCCTGATTGAAAAGGCACCGTGGCCATAACAAACCCACGCCATGACATAGCAATAAATTTACATAAATGTCCTAGCAAAGTGCCATGGCAAGTGTATTGATGCATCAAGACTCAAAATTCACTTGAGTTTGTAGTATATGTTACATACTACACTCACTGGATTTCACATTCTTTGTTTGCTTTCATTTCACGTATCACATCCATTCGAATCATCTCACATGTCACATCCATTCGAAGTTTGGTGATAAGCTTGATAATATAGTCCTATCTAAACACTTGGGCCTAATATACTTTAATAGATTATGGAGGTTTTGGTCAAATGAACCAAGGTAATCCCATGTTTACTTTGGTGGTTCATTAACCAAAGCCAAACACATAGGCTCGGGTTTGCATTGGTTAATAGAGGATTCACATAATCCTTGAAAATGGATGGTTTATAAGGAGTGCGAATAAACGTTTGGTTGCTTTTTACTTTCATGCTTAAATTGTTTTAAAAATTAGAGAACTTGCCATTGGTAAAGTAGACAAGTATAAATTGTACGTACAATTTAAATTCCTAATTAAATTTCAAAAGACTAATTATGTGAAAAGAAAATAATAAACTATTGCAATAGATTCCATAGAGATTATCCAGTTCGGATCATTTATTTTAAAATAGTATTTTATCTTCTATTTTATGTTATAAATACCTACTAATCATTATAAAATATATTTCCTTATAAAATTAGGGGATTGTGAAGGTGATATATTTGGCATGCATTTGTATAATAAAATAAAAAATGAAATATGGAGCAAAATAGTAAACGAAATGGAGATTACAATTTTTGTGAGGAAAATAGCTTGGACAACTTTAAAGAAGCCATATGACAGATCTCGCTTGAGCAGAAATTGATGTTGGAAAAGAAGAGAATGGGTCTATGAATTGTGATGCTTGATGAGGAATGCAAGGGCTTTTTTGTAATTATGCTGGTGGAAGTTTGATGTCAAAAAATTTTTGCCCTCATAGTAATTTTGCAGGCAATGATCTGGGCTATCATTTTCTCAAGATGAAGTGAGCCCAAATGTAAGGTTGGGCCTCCAATCTCCCAAGAATTTATATAATCTCTGGGCTCAACGTTTAACCTTATTTCTGGGCCACCCATGAGATTGAAAGAGTTGACTAGCACTCGTTGCGTACTCAATGCATGTACATAATTTTTCTTTTTACAAAATTGAAAATATTTATTTATTTTTAATCATGATAAATATTTCTTAATTATTGAATATCTTGATTTTTTTGATTGGTTATCTTATCTTTTAATATTAAATATCTTATTTGAATTTATTATGTAGAATAATATGATCAAAAAATAAATTTGAAGAGAATAAAGTTGCGAAGGAAAAAATTGTAATTGAAGAAAACAATGGAACAGAAAAATAAATATTAAAAAGAAAAGTTAAAGCAAATATTATGTCATAATTTTTATAAGTAATTTGTCACTATCTTTTAATATAGTTAATTTTGTCAATTTATTTAATGACATACCAAAGTAATTACAAAGATGTTCATGTTTTATATATAGTGTAGAAATATAGATAATTAGCAGAATTATACTAGGCTAGCATTACTTGTGGGTCGGCCCATCATCACATACTATGGTTTTCAAATCCCTTTGCATCTTTTATTTTAATTCGTATTTTATTGTATTGCATGAATGTATACTAAGTGTATGATATCTACAACTATACTCTTTTTCAGAAGGAAAAAATTAACACGCTTGATATGTATTTAACACAAAAAATAAAAAATGAAACATCATTTTAAAATAAAGGATCCTAACTGATTTCAAACCCAAGACGATATGAGATTAGGGCAAGCAATGTGGGCTATCCAATATCTTAAATGAGGCCCAATGAACTCTTTGATAAGTCATATTATATTGATCATATTTATTGTTGGTCTTATAAAATTGAAGGAACATATAAATTAGTCTTGGATTTGGTAAATATGATATTGATTTTAGATAATATTAAAATAGTAGATTTATATGGCTAATCACATATTTGATAATCCTTACCAATAAACTGGGTAGAGTTAGTTGTCAATTTGTCATCTATATGAGAAATCATTAGTAATTAAACTTTTCTCTTCACCCCCTTGTTATGAATTTTGATTGCATGATGTTTTAGATTAAAATTAGGGATAATTGCTTCTACAGCTTCAGAGATGTGGAACAATTGTTAAAATACTCTTTGAGATTAACTATCACTATACTCTCTAGTTATTAGTTTAACTAATGAATAATCACAATTATATTATTTGAAAATTCTAAAACTTTATAAGTAAACTCCTTGGACTGTTGGACAAGAGGGTATGATTGTATCTATATGTCATGCTGAACTAGGAATAGGAAGTATAATGGTAATTATTCAAATTAAAATTATAAATACCTTTTCTTAAAATGAATTTTCTTAAGAGAATTGCAAGTTTAGGATCATTACTGAAATTCAATCACCCTTATTAATAGTTGATTATCTCAAATATGATAATAATTTGAACACATTATATAAAATGGATATTTCCAAAGTATTGCATAAAATGTTTCCACTATATATTATGAATCAAAATTGTTGAAAGCCCTTTGTCTATATATTTCTCCTCCTATTGTTGTTGTTGTTGATTTTTATTTTTTTTTTAATTTTTTGGGAACTCACTATTTGAGGATGTCGGTTGCCTGCGAGATGTGAAGCGATGGTGGTGGGACCAGGAAATGTATTTGGGCGGTTAAGTGGGTTGGTTTCACCAATCATCTCACTTGGGATTTTCTTTCCCTCAACCCAACAAAGTTGAACAATTTCCACAAATTCTTGACTATCCAAAATTGACATTACTTTTTTCTTGTCCTTTTGGTTCCATGGTAATTGTGGGACCATATTATCAATCTTTGATTTTTGGGGCTGTCAATCGGCTGGATTGCAATTCAAATTCGATTCGAATTTTAAGATCTTTAACGGCATAATAAAAATATGAATATGAAATTATATTAAATTACATGAATATCACCATCGCCATTGGAATGAAGTGACACCGCTTCTACCTTTTCATAGCAGAGGTGCAAGGTTCGAATCCTACAAATAACATGTTGATATTTATCTACCGTATAGTAGTTTTTGTCTACTAGAATGATAGTTTTTATTATTTAAATCATATTTAATCATATTTTTTTATCTTTGAATTGTATTTAATCTTGTAATGATATTAATGTGTAATCGAATATGATTGCTTTTATAAAAAAAAAAAATGAATATGAAATTAATTATGTCCATTAAAGGTGTGAATTTGAAGTTTAAATGATATTTTTTACTGAATTAATAATCTTGGACATATATTAATACATATTATATTTATTAAGATTTTTTTAAATAAAATGCAATATATTGTGTTTGCCTAATATTCATGCTTTATCATTGTCATTGCACTTAATTGAACTAATAGCCCAAAAGCAAGAAGGGTACTAAAATCATAAGAAAAAGAAATGTTAAATATAATAATGTTTGAAGAAAAAATATGAAATGTGAAATAATGACTTATGACCGAAACTTTTACCTTTTGAGCTAATATATGACAGAGTTGTCATAAACTAAAATTTTGTACAAATTACAGTACTAAAGTTATTAGTTTTTCTGGTCAAAAAATAATTACGTTGTCTATAACAAGCAATGGAATTTAGTAAATAATAAATCCAAAATTAATGCTAGTGAGCTCTTACCTCATTGGTAGCTTTTGAAGGTAAACAAACATTGGGCCTATTTTTATGTTTTTTTTTCTTTTTTTTTTTTAGTAGCTTCTAAAAATTTTTCTATTGCATTGTAACTTTAGTATTTGTTTCATTATATAGGTATTGTACGTAATTTCTTAATATTATTGATCTCGATGACATAATATTGATATAGTGATTGAATATACTACTCATTTTTCTAAAAATGAAATCCAAATTTTTAAAAGTAAATTATCGATCTTGTTTTAAGACCTAACAACAAAATCAATTTTGAAGTCTTGTATGCTGCGTTTTAATTTTCAAATGCTTTTATTGGTAATAATAATAATAATAATAATAGCAGCAGCAGCAGCAGCAACAACAACAACAATAATAATAATATAGTAATTTATGATACTTTCCCAACAGTGTAATTATTTACAGTTTAAGTAATACTTTATTTATGCAAATTAACGAATTATATTTATCATTAGCACATATATTTAATTTAATTTTATAGTCTTGAATTAAATTTCATATGTTTAGAGCATTAACCTGCAGGTAAAGACAAAGATCTCCAGTACTAAATATAATCATTTAAAGTAATGACGCATATCAGAAAAGTTAAATATATATATTTTCAGATTTAGATCTCTTTCACGCCGCTTTCAAATCTTGAATATCAGCAATGAGAACACTAATTGTTCCCTTTTTCTTTTTACTTCAAAAATAATATTTTAGTACTGTCACTAGTTTGCTTTTTCTTTAAATTATTCTGATACAATATTCCAGTCTCTAATTAACACGTGGCTTTTATAAACACAAAGGCAAGAAAAAGTGTATATATAGGAAGAATAAATTGAATATATCCCAACTTTTTTTTTGGCAAAATACCTATCCATGTGTATCAAGACAGAACAAATGAATTAGAAGGTGTTAAGTAACAATATAAACCATTATTATAAGGGATACCTGGTACCTACCTCAACACTCCCGAGATCTAGTCTAAATCTAATTATAAAAATACCAATTGTGATCTAGAAAATTACAGTAACACTCTCTACACAATATAATTAGACTTGTTAAGTGTAACAAATGGGCTGAAATATTACGAGTTCGTAGCAGTATAACCTGAATGTGTATAAAGGGTGTTACTGTAATTTTTTAAATCATAAAGAATATTTATCTAATCAAGTCAAATTTTAAGAAGTGTTGAGGTTAATTAAACATTATTTTAATTAGAGAAAATAGCATTAAGTCACATAAACTTTGAACGTTTTTGCACTTTGCAACCTAAACAAAAAAAACATTGCACATTACCACTTGAACTTCATGAAATTTTGCAGAGTATAACCTAGATGCATTTTCTGATGGAATATTCCACCGGAACATGCTATTAGGCGGCATTGTGCAAATTTTCGAGAAATCCAGCTGGTAGAAGGAAACTTTTCATTCCCAGTTCTGTCTTACTATTCACACGTGTATAGTGTGCGAGATAACTCTGATAGAGTATCCCACCGGAAAATGCACCTAGGTTGCACTGTGCAAAATTTTGCAAAGTTCAGGTGGTAATGTGCAACGTTTTTTTGTTTAATTTGCAAAGTACAAAAATGTCCAAAGTTTAGCTGGTTTAATGTCATTTTCTCTTTTAATTATGTTCATACAAACATTTCTTTGCATTTTCTTACAAAACTAAATGTTTAATATATATCTTTTTCAATATCTTCTTAACTAAATAAATTCAAGACCCATTAATCACATTAATGTTGTTGCACGAGTTAAGCAAATAAACAATTCGTATTTTTCAGAAGCTTTTGGTATGAACGTGTGCAATTAGATTCATAATCTAGATTGATCATGAATTGCCCAAAGTAGTGTTTTACACCTGCTTCAGGACAAACACAAATTGGGTTTTCGGACGGGGGGCGCGGGCCGCATCATTGCCACTAATTAAATGTTCCCAAGTTGATTTTCTCTTGAATAATTAAACATTTAGAACTTATAACATAAAAGACAACTAAGAGGGTGTTTGGCTAAGCTTATTTAAAACATCTTATAAGCTCCTACATCTTATAAGATGTTTTTGGAGCTTATAAGATGTTGGATCTTATTTTAAAAATAAGTTGTTAAAGTGTTTGGATAAAATAAGACCTTTTAGCTTCTAAGATGTTAGTAATGACAATATTGTCATTAAAATGGTTAAAAATAAAGGTGGATGTTAAGATTTTAAAAATAAGTTAGAAGATCCTTACTTTTTTAAAAAGAGCTTATAAGCTCCCAATATCTTATTTTTTAAGTTAATAAGATCTTTTTAAAAAATTTTTACCAAACACCTTGTGGCATCTTATAAGCTCTCAAACATCTTATAAGTGTTTTTAAGAGCTTATAAGCTCACCCAACCACCCTCTAAGCACCCTCTAGAATCTTATCTCTAATCCACCTTTTTGTATTGATCTTACAATATCATCATGTTGATTGAAAAGGAAGTGCATTAAGATTTCATGCATGAATGTGGCTTCTTACAAAGATTTTCTTTCTAGCTGGCATAATAATACTTCTTTTTTCCCAAGTTTATAGCTTCCGCATTCATTCACTTCAGAAAGTATAAAAGCATTAGTTATAATCATTTTATCTTTGGTTTTAAAAGTTTATAGTCTTAACTATTAATTTGACCATAATCGATTTGAAGCATATTCTCGTAACTAGCTATAGTTACAAAAATGGTCTATGGTCAAATTTGAAATATGGTCATAGATTAATAGCTATAATATTGTTATTATTTTAGAAAATTACTTTTACCATAAAAAATTAATATCTTACTTTGTAGCACTAGGTACAAAATTAATTTTGGATTGATTTTTTTCGTTACAGATGCTTACTTTTCTAATAATAATTGGATAATGAGGACATACTTAAAAAAATAGGTATTATCTTGTACTTATGACTCAAAATTTCCTTGCCCAACCCGTAATCGCAACAACCAATCGATTAAAAGATTGAAGAAGTAAAAATAATCATTCTCGAAAAGATGGAATACAAAATATAGTTTCTATACGTAAGGCTGATTGATTATTTTTTTAAGAAAATGGACATGTGAATCCTCTAAGTAGTATAAAAAAATAAGGTGTTGAGGTGGAAGAGATTCATGATTGCTTTAATGATGATGAGAGAAAGGGAAAAAGTAGAGAGAAAATCATTGTAAATAAAGGATTACCACGTGAGATCAATATCAAATCATGACTAGATTTCCAATTATTGTTAGATGCAAAAGTCACTATGCATTTCTGACTTGCACATGTAAATGGATAAACTCGGGATTAGAGCTCAAATTTTCTGGCTATCCGGACCCTACAAAGCTTCACTTTACTAAATTTTCTTGGTTCTTGTTAAAATGTGCAATTTTATTCTTCTTTTATATGAGATTACATATATGTAATGGGCCATTTGAAAAAAAAGTGACGATTTTGTGATCCCCCACCCCATCCTCTTTTAGTGATGGGAAAACATTATAAGCCAAAAGTTAATATTTGTAAATAGTTGTAACACATATTGATAAGGGATTGGAGTTACTTGTAACCTCCAACACGGGTGCCAATATTTTGATCTTTTTAAATTAGGAGTTTGACGTGAAACTAATAATCGTTAGACTTGTCGTATGACCTTTGACCGTGCCTTCTGAATTGTAATGCTTAAAGACAGTGATGAAAGAGAAACAATAAAAATATGAAGTAAAACTTGATGAATTGTAAAAAATTGCCTTATTTATGACTAAGAACTATAAAGAATTGATGTGGCATCATCATAGGATCTTGTATGATTGCCAAATCGATGGTCCGTAAGATAGTGCTATACTTTTTGACATAGATTGGGACTTGGGGACCTAAATAGAGAAGATGCAGATCTTTGGCCCATTTGATCATAAACTTGTACGTTGAAATTTTTTTCGATTTTTTGTTTTGTTTTTTTAAAAATCATTTTGGGCCTTTTCCAGCCTTGATTTTGTATCACTTACGCATTAAAATATATATATATATATATATTATATTTGTTGAGATGGTTTTCAAATAGTTATAAAATGTCTTAATACAAGTAAACTTTCCAAAAGACATATATTCTTTTTTTTCTTCTACTTTAATTTTTCTTTCTTTCTTTCCTTTTTTTTTTTTCTTTTGATAAGTTAAAAGAAATGAAGCAGTAGCAGTGACCTTTAACCTCCCCACGCTATCTTATGTCCAGACTCTTGTGCACAATTCCAAACATATTAAGTACTCGAAGGAACCAATAGAAGCGTCGGTGTCGTCAACTTACCACCACCGAGAGTTTAGCGTAATTTGCAAAAATGGGCATCAGTCCCCACTCAAGCTTAAAAATATACAATTGAAGATTTATAAACAAATACACATATAGAAATATTTTCCTATATATCAAACTAAGATGAAGTAAGTTTTGGATCCCATAAGGTCACTTGTAAAACAATACCAAAATTTAGTATTTATGATTGTTGATCTCTCTTGGCGCCATTCTTGATATTTCCCAAATTTAGGTGGTAAGGTTGTGGATAGAAGGGAAACATGTTAAATGAGAAATTGTGATAATCTCCTCTTTGGACATGGGACCAATTCCCTTGTCACACTTCCACCAACAACAAAAAAAATCAAAAAGAGAGGCAAGAACAAAGAATATTGTTACAAATTTGATCTTATGTATTCCTTAGAATTACCAATACAAGAATTGGGAATAATGAGCCATCCCTATCACAATGATCATGAAAAGTAATGATTAGTCACACTGAATATATATTGTGCATCATTAAGTCAAAGAATGAGACCACTTTTCAATGTTTGGATACAAGTACATCATCCCATCAATTTTAGAATATATAGAAATGGGATTAAATCACCTCTTTTGCGCATGCAAGTGCACAAGCCTTTATCCTTTTTCCTTATGAAAGATTTGGCATCCAAAACACTTTTTTAAAATAGAGTTCCAAAGTCTCACGTGGTACATTTTTATTGTTTTTTTTAATGATGGATTAGATATTCTTCCCGTAACCCCCTCTTCTTTCCTCCATTTTAATATTATTATTTCTTGCGTGAAAATCTTACACTTTGTGACGATTGAGGTTATGTGTTTATTTATTTATTTTCTTGATGTAAGGTATGCATTTTCTAGGTGACTTAGTGGGACTCGAGTCTATATATTAGTTTAGTAAAAATTATAAAGAACTATAAATCACATATTTGGGCGACATAATACATACTATGATATGCATATATTAAGATGCTACAAGAGAAGAAATGAAATTATTGGCATAATCATAATTTTTACGAACTTAATTATAATGGCAAAAATTATAAAAATTTTTTTTGCTATTAATAATTAGTTACACATTTATGGTTACAACTTAGCGACAAAAAAATTTGTCACCATTAAAGCAAAGTGATAACTTTTGTTATTACTAAGTTGTTACTATATGTATCACTAAATTAACATATCAATAATTGTTAACTTAGTGACAACTTAAAATACTTATTTGGTCACTTATTAAGTGATAGTGTAACAAGGTAAAATTATTATGACTTAGGCAATGTTTACAACTAATCAAGTAAAAACATGATCCCTTACTTTTGCTGAAAATTTAAGAAATGGGATTGTAATCAAAAGTACTTAGTGTTTCGAAACCATCAAATATTTCAATGCAAGTTAACAAAAAGTGGTAGTTTTTGGAATTATAATCACTTATCTTTATTCAAAATAACTTACAGTACCTCATAAGCGGTTCCAAGACTGCTTATAAGATTATAGGTTATTGTTGATTAATTTTAGAGAACACAAAGCAGAAACGAAGTTAATTTCCAAACACTCAAATAGAGCTTTCAAAAGTTTATAATTACATAAGTGCTTTTCATAATCAATTGTAAACACCACCTTAAAAAGTATCTTTGGAGGACTATGACAACCATTATCACTTAAGACGTTGTTCTCAAGAATAATTTTCACATTGACACTTACTTTTTCTCATTAATTAGTATTATATTTTCTGTAGTGAGAATTAATCATACTTACCCCCACTTGAATATATATAGTGAGATTAATTATTATTATTATTATTATTATTATTATTATTATTATTATTATTATTATTATCTTCTTTTGATAATCAAAAAGAGAATCCCTCTAAATTTGTACAAATTAAAAACTCAAATGGGTCATTCTGCCCTCATTTAAAATAATCCAATTCTTAGCTAATTAACGATCATTCTACATTGGGACAATTTCGGGAATTAAGAAGTATATGATCGTTGATGAAGGTTGTTTTCTCCATATATTTGTGATTAAATATTAAAGTATCTTAAAATAAAGATGTCATTTTTTGTCTCCCCAAAATTAATTCAGAAGTAAGATAAAACTTTCACAGGTAAAATTACTTTATTTACAAAGTATAACTATCTATAAATTAGTTTATTTTTATAATGTAGCTTAAGAAAGACATGTTAGTATACTTTTATGTTATTGTAATAGAAGTACATGAACATGTTGTCCTGGGCAAAAACTTAGATAATATGATCGTTAACTATATCGTGATTCATAAATATGTAATAAAAAAAAATAACAACAACTTCTTATTTACTAAGAGTACTTAATTTACCACGATTATACACAGTAATCTATCATTAATTGTTGAGTAACAATTCTATTATACCATGTTACCCTATGTTATGAACACGAGTACCTGAATTAATTAACTTAATTATTTCAAGAAAAAATGTTAATTAATGCAAAATATCCCAATATTGTGGAGGGCTGCACAGCAAGTTGAGTAATGATGAAGCCATTGACTGGATCGCATGTTATTAGTGGTAATAATAATTAATATGCAATTAAAGAAAAATTAATTATCACAAATGTACAAGGATGCTTGTGTTTTGCGGCAGCAGCCTGTGCGGCGGCTAGCGTCAATGTCAATATTTTAAAGTGGTCGAAGAGGTTATTTGGATTTTTTTATTTTTTATTTTTTATTTTTTATTGTTTTTCAGATATTGGAGCATAAATTTTAGATTACAGAATTTTATTTTTCATGTATACTTTTTTAATTCACCAACTTAATTTTGGAAAATTCATTTTAATAACTAAAAATTTAAGTTTAGTATCACTATCATCCATAAAGCCACAAGTTGTGACTTTTGTCATTCTTAATGTTTAAAATTTTATTTTGTATTAATCTTTGGTACGCATCACTCTTCGATTATCTTTTGCTAAAAAATGGTCATGTATCAATTTTAAGGAAGAAGGGTTGATGGAACTTTGAAAATTGCACTTTAGTCCATAATTTTCATTCCAGTCCCTATTCCTAATTAAAGATTGTAGTATTTTTTTGTTTGGGCAAGGTACTTTCTTTTCTTAAAAATATTGAAATAGAATACCAAAAAGTACAGAAATTTTATGGTTAAAATAGATAAACACAAAAAGTGGAGGTAATTAGAGTTGAGTGTGAACATGAGACCTTCCGTGTATTGGAGATGGGGCAGCCAATGAAGGGAAATGTTAGTTATGTGTATTGAAGTATTGGGGTGTAATAACTAATCAACTTCTTTGTAGTAATTGGAGTATCTATAGAGATCTGCAAAAAGCAACTAAATGACAAAGTGTAATTATGTACATGGCTTTTATCTCTATAATTTCAAGTAAAATTTTGAGGGTTTAAATTGACATTTTTAAAAATTTTATTTAACTTGAGCATATTTTAAGCTATACTCTTAAGTGCAAACTATCAAAATACATAATTAAATAATTAATGATGTAATAACATGCATCAAAATATCAAGAAATTTATGCAAAATTGTGCAACTATAAACCCTCCATAAAACAATTTTGGAAAAAAAGTTTATAAGCATCATAAATTTAAATAAAATGAAGAGACAATTACCTCAATACGTCCTCAGGTTCGCATAATGAAAGGACACCATGTGACTTGAGAAATTACAATAACATTTATACGGTTAGTTCAACTTATGAAAATTTTAATGGGAACTTTCTAACATTACAATTAGTCCCCATGAAAATCTAAATATATTGATAGCAATATTACAGGTCGAACTATATTTATCTATATGTTTAAATTTTCAAACTCAATTAAGTTTTCCTACAACTGAGTGCATCACTGTAATTGATTGTATCATAGGAGGTGTTGAGATAATTATCCCATAACGAATTTCCAGAATCTTTTTGAAAAATAGTAGATAATTTGGACAAGTTAATAGCCCAAATTTTTTTGAGAAATAATAAATAAAAAAAAGTAGGCAATCCTCACCATTCATTTCAGATTTCCTCATGGCAAAAGCGTTACCTCAAATTAACAACAACATAATTGTATTTATGACAACATAAATATTTTTTCCATTCAAAAAATTGTATAAAAAACATAATTTCCATGACTCAAAGAGGTCTAAGTCTAATAACTTCACATTGACACATACACCCAAAGTGAAGAAAAAGAAATCTACCCTCAAACAAAGAAAATCTAATAAAGGTCCCTAAATCTTGATTTTATTTTTCCTTTAACCCCAAATAGAAAATAAGCAGTTTAAGGTTCTCCCAAGTCAACCAAAGCCAACTTTGTACTCTGTTCTCTTTCTTTCTTTCGACGTTTTCTCTCACAACCCCCGCCCCCGACTGCTGGGCCTCATCCCTAGCTTATATATACGCTTAAAACAGTTGAAAAGTTGAAGAAATTTTTTTTTGGCTTTTTGGGAAAATGATATATAGAGAGAGAGCTTAAAAAAGAGAGAG
>JACFYI010003636.1:90984-101374 GCA_014898755.1 Handroanthus guayacan | reverse complement strand
ACCGCCGGATCCAGCAGCGCCTGCATGAACGAGGCCTACAATGTGTGCTTGCCGACCCCTCGATCGCTCCGCTTCTGTGGTCTTCGAAGAGAGGCGTTAATAAACAAATCGTCCTTGAGTACGTCTCGGTTGATGTCGTTTTCAAAGCGTTCGGATTTGAGTAAAGTTTATGCGTCGTTGAATGGCAACGGAACGCCCTCGTCGAAGGCTTTTGATTTTGATCTCGTGATTATTGGAGCAGGTGTTGGTGGCCATGGCGCCGCACTTCATGCCGTTGAGAAGGTGAAATTGGTGGTTTAATTTACAGCTCATTTTCTGTTATTTTGCTGTTCATGTTTGAACTGCTCTGGCTTTACTGAGGGAAGGTACAATATTTGGAACATGACGTACTATGTTTACTATAGACTATAGAGCTGGCTTTGTTGGTTGATAACTAAATACCTGTTTTTATTTTTCTAATGATTTCAGTTTTCTTGTACCACATCAGTGTGGGATTAAAAATGATTATTTAAATCATTATGCTTCGTTACTTTGTGTGAATAAAAAGAAAAATAATTATTTAATTAGTTAATAAATTTTAATTATTTTTAAAATAGTGGAATATCACATGAAATATTAATGATGTGAGATTTCTTTTGACAAAAAAAGGTTTATTAAGTTGAAAATAATGATATAGGAACGGAAAGAAATTTTAGTTGAAATGAACAAACACAGTTTGGTGGTTTAAAGAGTAGAAATAGAAAAATGAAAATGAAACCAAACATTTTTTCCTGTTTGGTCCTAACGGGTAATGACATAGTAATTTGCAACTGAAGGCCGGGGAAACTGGCCTCACAAACTCAAACAAGTGATTTTTGTGAATGTGCTTCTCATTTCCTTGATAAGAATGTTTAGCAACACTGCTATGTTCCTATTGCGGAATCTGAATGTCAACCTGAGCATGTGAATTTTCTGTTGTCAGTCTGATATAAATTAATTGAATCAGTAGATGCAATGCCTTGTATATGTAAAGCATTTATGTATATTCAGTTCAGGAGACGGCCATCATAACTGGTGAATTGATATGTACTGCAGGGCTTGAAAACTGCTATCATAGAAGGGGATGTGGTTGGAGGAACATGTGTAAATAGAGGTTGTGTTCCCTCTAAAGCACTTCTTGCTGTCAGTGGTCGCATGCGGGAGCTTCAAAATGAGCACCATATGAAGTCTTTTGGTTTACAGGTACTCCTCATTCTATTAATTACAGTAGTTTGTGGAAACTCCTAAGTTTGCATTTCTCAGTGGCATCAACTCGATAAGACTAGATTCTGGACTGAATTCATAATTTACAGTGTTTATTATAGGTGAAAAACTGCACTTTTGCTAATATTCATGCAATGAACTGTTAAGTCATTTTTACTGCTAACTTCAGGCTTAGTGTGCAAATTGAAGTCAGAGCATGACATGGACATTAATGAGAAAGTTATTGTAGAAAATCCATATTTTATCCTTTTTAGCGGAGATTCTCAAATTTCCTTTCGTCAAAGATCTCTGAAAGAGCAATATATGTGATGACCATTATGTATTAGAGGAACTTCAAGAGAGAAACATATATAGTTCATTAACATGATATAAAGAATCATTTGAGTTCGCCTTTTTATGTTTCCTTTTGAAGGGAGGAATAGAAGTTCAAATCTTGAATGACGAATGGCCTGCAAAATGGACGCAGAAATTTGTTCAATAGAAGTTTCTCTGATAAATGACAGGGAAAAACTTGATTTTGAAATTCTAAATTTTATGATTTATCATTTTGGGGAAGTTAATTAAATTCTTATTAGCATTTCTGTAAGGAAACTTGTGTTATTTTTACTTAGTGTCTTCACCTACTTACTAATTATCAAATGCCACAATAATAGGTTGCCGCTGCTGGGTATGACAGACAGGGAGTTGCTGACCATGCAAATAATTTGGCCTCTAAAATTCGTAGCAACCTGATAAATTCATTAAAAGCTCTGGGTGTCGACATATTGACAGGTGTTGGTACAATTTTGGTACGTCAATATTTTTAGTCGTCAGAATTCTTAGTTCTGAAAATTTTATAATTCTGTCACTGCTGTATCCAACTTATTGTGATGGTCCAGGAATTGTTTTTCTTCATTATAATAGCTCAGTAACAAATCCAGGGTCCGCAAAAGTTGAAATATGGAAAAGGAGGTTCTGGAGGCACTACCATAACAGCAAAAGACATAATAATTGCTACCGGTTCTGTTCCCATGGTGCCCAAGGGAATTGAAGTTGATGGTAGTTATTTTTCACTTCATCAGCTCTTAGTGCTATCTGAATTCTGCGTGGAACTGCTTTAGTGTTTTCCAATATTTCACACTTCCTCATGCTGATATGTAATGCTCCCATTTCCTTGCCGGATGTTCCAAAATAAGATTCCATTTGTTGAAGTTGTATCTTCTCAATTAAACTAATGGTCTGACTCTATGAACAACAACTACTTTGAAGTGCAATAATGTAATATGCAACGCAATTTATATTCGACTCTCATCTATCTAGAGTTGAATAAGACCATATTTTTGGGGTGTTTTGCACTGACAAATAGAATGTAGGTTTCCTGGTGAAATTTTGGTGTAAGATATATACAATTGGTGTTATCTTTTAGCTAAGTATATGTACATTTTAGCTGTATTAGCACATCGGACATCTGCTAGTCTTATCTTTATAAATTAGACTCTGGAATTAAATTGTAATGAGTGCTAATTTGCCTGATAATTTAGCCATGCCCCGTAAAACTTCTTCCAAGTTTTGTAAGCTTATAAGGGATTGTATTGAAAATGGTTAAGGTCAAAGTAGAGATAGTTAGGAAGCTATTGTCTGAGTGACTGATAGAGAAGAATTTGACGGCCCTATACTGACTTGTAGAGTTTCATCTGGTTCCTTTAAAACTTCTATGTCACCCTGCTTACCCACCTTGGTGCACATTTGTGGCATTGGCATCATTTTTGTTTTATTCATTTTATTTTTATTTATATATTTATTTATTTTTTTTCCATTTTGCTCTCCCCTGTGATTTCATTCTTAATTTTCACCTTCTGCAGGGAAGTCAGTAATAACCAGCAATCATGCTCTTAAACTGGAATATGTTCCAGATTGGATGGCTATTGTAGGAAGTGGTTACATTGGCCTTGAATTCAGTGATGTTTATACAGCACTTGGCAGTGAGGTGTTACATTTTATTCTTGTTCTTTTTGCATTTTATACATATTTTATTAGGGATACAGGGAGTTTTTTTTCTGGAAGGCTTTAATTTCAGAAGATCTTTTTAACTATGAAAAAGGAAAATGAGCCACTTCTTTGGAGAATTGGTTCTTGTATTTCCCGTTGTTCCCCTAGTAACACCCACTTTTTCAATCCCAGCAATTGAGCTGCCATTCTATTTTGCCATATTATTTTGGGATAATTTTAAATCTGCATTATTGTTGCTTGATCACCATTGAAATATTCAAATATTACAATGATGAAGTATTACTTAGATTTTGCACGACCGATGTCATGGTAAACTGGAGAGACTCTCAAGCTGATCAAATTTTACTGTGCAGGTCACATTTATTGAGGCTTTAGATCAACTCATGCCTGGCTTTGATCCTGAGATTGGGAAATTAGCTCAGAGAGTTCTCATCAATCCCCGTAAAATTGATTACCATACTGGTGTATTTGCTAGCAAGGTACTTGTGTATATTTAGTGTGAATCAATAAACAAGAACAGTACCTAGTATAGCTTTTAGGTGTTATAAATTGAACTTTCTCTGCAGATCACTCCTGCCAAGGATGGAAAACCCGTGCAAATAGAGCTAATTGATGCAAAAACAAAGGAACCAAAGGATACTTTGGAGGTAAGATTCAGAATTCTGTCTGAAGGGAAGATTAGGCCTGGATATATGCTGCACCTTAACATTCCTGATTATACAAATATATTTATTTTCAAGAAGGAAAATCAATATGTTGATACAATAGTTGTTTTATTACCCATATACATGCTTGGTTAATGATAAAAAAATATCAGGTGAAATCCTTTGCGATGATGCACATGTTAAGTCCTGATCATAGACCATTCCTTTTTTATGCTGTTCTTGCATGAGGATAGATGAACTTGGACTATTTAAATTTTCTTTGGCTGCCTTATCTGTATAATTAGCTGTATGCAGGTAGATGCAGCTCTTATTGCAACTGGAAGGGCTCCATTCACCCAAGGACTTGGTTTGGAAAATGTAGGTAAATGCGCACAATAACACTGTCAAGCTGATGGTGCTAATTGGTTTTAGTTTTTGACGGTGAATTTTATTTGAACGAATTACTTTTGCACAGATTAATGTGCAAACTCAACGTGGATGCATCCCTGTTGATGAGCGTATGAGGGTGATTGATGCAAATGGGAAGTTGGTAGGTCACCGATATCGTTTTTGCTTTTCCTGATGTTCTTAAGACTTCATATTTTCTGACATTTGTAATGTGCTTTGTGCCTTAGTTACTGACACTATTCTGTGACTTTTAGGTGCCTCACCTGTATTGCATAGGTGATGCTAATGGGAAAATGATGCTTGCCCATGCAGCAAGTGCACAGGGAATCTCAGGTACTAGTTAGGACGAACTCTTGAGAATTTGTAGCCTTCTTATGCAATGCCTTTAACTAACATGCATTGCTTTCGCAGTTGTTGAGCAAGTTTCTGGGCAGGACCATGTGCTCAATCATTTTAGCATTCCAGCTGCATGTTTTACCCATCCTGAAATCAGTATGGTTGGATTAACAGAGGTAGTTTTCTTCCATTTTGGTTTTCACTTTTATACTATGCTGGTCATTGCTTTCCGGTTCTCCACCTACTTACGATGCTCATTCAGTTACTACAATAAATCTGCTAGCATGACTTTTTCCCCCCCTTCTCAGAAAGTACCTTTACTATTTGTGAATAGTGAATACCATGCATATTGCTTTTCTGCAAAATATTGTATTCTGTTCTAACTATGAAGAAATGCATTGAAACCAAACACTATCCAGCTGAAGCATCAGTTTTTGCCTTATACTTGCAAGGATTCATGCGCTCAGTTAATTTCATTTTCTCAAAATTTGCAAATTTAATCTCCGTCCTCCTAGAAAATGTGTAGTTGGGCAGTCACTATGATGATCAAACTTATTAAGTTTAGGGTTTCTAATGGATATTGGCAATACTCTTATTTGAATGTTGCCGTTTGACTTGCAAAATTACTATAGTTAATCTTGGAGGTATCTCAGTTGAATAGCACAATATGATGCATATAGATTCCAACCTGGAACGTTGGAGCCTTTCGTGAAAAACTGGCAATAGTCCTCTTATTTGGATCAGCTACTTTAGTAGTTCATCATGGATTTCCCTCAGTTGAATATAATTACAACATTATCCATCAGTTTATAAAGTTCCAACTTTGAACTTATCCACCAATGCAAGACACTGAAACCCAAGAAACCAGCCCTCTTTAACATCTTCTCAAGTATGTACTCTGTTGTTCTCATCTAAAGTTTCCTGGGCATGATTTCTTTGGGAGACTTGTGTAAACTATAAATAGGCATGAGACCCAGGCACTACTTTCAGCTTTAGAGATTGTTTAATGATATATAGAGAAATGGATAGATTTTAGCCTATTATGTTAATTGGAAGGACTCCATGTTGGAGCAGACCTTGAATGCTTCTTTACATAGATAGCATGAATGAACAATCGCATGCAGATATTGTAAATATTATACGTTTCTTCTGTGTTTGTTCCATATGAAATTTATGTCATCAGTAGTGAAAGATTCATCAGTAGTGAAAGATCCTTCTAGAAAATAATAGTAAGATGAAACTGGAGAAAGGAATAGAGTTTATTGCTTACAGTTGGTTTTTGTCATTATTATTCTGAAAACTGTTGTTAAATGAGTTGAAATTTTTTCAGCCTCAAGCAAGAGAAAAAGCTGAAAAGGAGGGATTTGAAGTAAGCGTTGCCAAGACAAGTTTCAAAGCTAACACAAAAGCCCTTGCTGAAAATGAAGGGGAAGGACTGGCCAAGGTGATGCATCATTCATAAAAAATTGGTGTACCTCTAGTTCCCATGATTGATCTCTATGTCCTCAAATTGCTTTGATTGGATCTTTGGAAGCAAATCATTGGGACGGGTGGGTAAATTTAAGAAACTACATAAATATTCGTAAAGGAGATCTTAGAAAGTCGTAGTTCTGCAGCCCCACCCCAGAACAAGAAATTTGTCCAGGCTCTATATGAAATTTCTGGCCCCTGGCCACAAGTCCTGGATCTTTACCATACTTCTTCCAGTTTTACCGGTTAAATAAGAGAAGAACAATTTAAATTTGTAGGCTGAATCTGTTGCTTGTGCAGTTGATATACAGGCCGGACAACGGTGAGATCCTCGGGGTTCATATTTTTGGATTGCATGCAGCAGATCTCATTCATGAAGCCTCTAATGCCATAGCCATGGGAACACGCATACAGGTACAGTTTGTCTTATAATTAAACATATTAATATAAGAACCATTTTCCCAGAGCCTTCACATCGCTGCAAATATGTTAACTTATTAACCTGGCCAAACCAGAATATCGAGTGCATGATATATGAAGCTATTCTGCTGAAAAAAGTAGTGTACAATGATTAGGATCTGCTGTGCTGACTTTATTCTCTTGCAACTACATGAATTTGAATAAATTATAGCCCCTGAGCTTTTCTTTCAGTTCTAAGGATTGGAGGCGCCGCAATATCTCTATTCCTAATGTTACTTACATTTGGATGCTAACTGTTTGTTGAATGTTTGCACTTTACAGGAAATAAAGTTTGCAGTGCACGCCCATCCAACATTGTCTGAAGTGCTAGATGAATTGTTTAAATCAGCGAAGGTAACCAATTGCTTCTTTTATCGATTTGTTTTTATGGAAGCACAAGTGTACCTTTACTTGAGGGATACAACATGACAACATTAACATTGTCCAATTGTAATACCACCTATACAACACACATAGCCAAAATAGACATCATAAAAAGAAAAGGTCTTTTCTATTGCTGACTTAAGTTATATTGAGGCTGTGATGAGTTTTCTGGACAATATTAGCAACAAATAACAAGTTACCAGGCTGAGTCAGTCTCTTGTTTGACAGTCTGAGTTGAGACCGCCAAGTGCTAGCCAGAATCCCTCATATGCTTGCACATATAAATTGCAGGTTAAGAGGAAATGTTCCTTAGGTCCTGAACCAAAGTCCCCTCTGATTATTCAATGGTACATTAGATGATGACCTATTTCACTTATTTATGCTTCGATAGAGAGTTTCTCTGTAGAGCACCATCTTCTTAAGGTCAAATTCACACATAATAATATCAAAGCAAGTAATGGACTTCCACGCACCTTCTTGCTGCAGGTTGAAGTCACTTCTAGTCCAGTTGCTGAGCCAGTTTCGGTCTAGGCGTCCAGGAGGGTTGTAATTTATTCAATTGCATGATTTCACTCGGTTCCGATAGAAAATCTCAATTAGTTGTGGGGAGAGCCAGCTGATTGTCGTAGGCATGCATGATATTGCCATGGTCTGTTCAATTTCCTTAAATTTCTGGATACTTCAAGCATTTTTTGGTCCAATTTTTTTAGTTATAGTCATGAGTTTGTTGTAGAAATTTATTCATTTTGCTGTGGAAGTATGTAATTTACCATACAGTCAAGTAAGATGGTAGCCATTTTCCTAGTCTCAATATGGTGAGTTTAATGTGTCCATGACCATAAAATGCATTGGAATTCGTTTCATTATTCAGATATATTAAGGAATTAAATCTGGACACATGGTGATGTGGTATTCATCAGAATGTTCAACTACCATAAGAAAAAATGATAATTACGTTAGTACCCTAAAATTAGAAACACTCAGTATGATTTGAAAAATTGAAATAGAACTGCATAAGGATTTGACATTGATTAAGACACTTTAGTTAGACTTTATATTACAGGAGTTTATGTGTAATATTGCACAATTTTTTTCATCAGTTAGAGTAATAAAAGATGGTATTATTATAATTAGACTAATCTTAGGTGTATCGGGGTAATTATCCCAAGAAATAGAATAAATGTGGGAATTATACTGGGTATATTCACACTAGGTTCTGTTGAGGTCGGTATCCCAAAAAAAGATGGAACAAAGTGGGATTTTTTACTTGGTATATTCATATAGTCCTGTGGTGCAAGTTTATATGCCTTTGAAATCTGTTATATCTTCCAGGTTTTCGGTAGAAACTTGGTTCTATTTTTCAGACATATTAGTGGTTGATTATTATCTCAATAAACCGAAGAAGCATAAAATGGAGCCGAGTTCTTTTCTCATTCCGGTCTAACATTTTCAAAGAACTAATTGGCTTACAACCTGCAATCAGTATTTTTAGATTTAGTTGTGTACGGGTCCCTGATATAGGTTATAAGGGTTATATATACTATTTTGTAGTCCTTTGTAACTCTTTTGATATCACATATTCAGTAGCAGGCCAGCCCATTATAAGGGTCCATCCTTATTATTTTTTCTACTACTAATACTGCTTCACATCCATAACATTAATTAGTATGAGATGATAAAATTTCAATAATATTCCTAACATTGCAATTCTTTAAAGAAAATGCACTTTAAGAAGGGATGTTTATGTGTTTAATTTAATAACCACAAATTAGTACAAGTTACCAAATACTTGATTAAACATAAAAATATACAATCTTATTATTATCTACAAATTAATAAGGTTTACTAAACCCATGACTAATTTATATATTTTTTCAATTTAGTAGTGGTATAAAGTAGTATGGCAAATCCAATATGATATTCCAAAGATATATATACACCCTTTTATTTGCTAGCTTTTGTAAAGTCTGTAACAAACTAAACTTCATTTTTGATATGGGTGCTTAATACTAATAAGGGATAATTATTAATTACCTCAACATCACTTAGGTTTAGTATATTTATCAACACTTTTTGATGCTTTCATAATTACTAATGCATCCCCTATTATTCATTCAAGTAACAAGTAACTATAGTTACAGCCCTAAAAATCCTAAACCATTACAAGCAGACCCCTATACAAGATGTTGCAATTATAATTATGCGTTAACTCAAGGGGTACAATTATAATGATACATCAGCTGAAGTAACTATGAGAATGTAATGATAATTATCCAAATTTTAATGGGTGGTTCGATAATTATGCCAAACTTCAAAAAGTGTAAGGGTAATTGTCCTACTAATACATTAACTTCTTGCATTAAATCTTGATGCTCAAAGTAGACAGGAGTTTTATTAAATGCATTAATGTTGAAAATAATGTTCATTTGAAATAGGAGAAAAAGTGCAGGAAAAACATGACAATGTTAGGTTCAAAGTTTGTACTTCACAGTTTCTTTTTAAAGTCTATGTTCAAAGTCCATCATAGAGGTTTAATATTGCTACCACTTATTTTCTTTCGACCAGAAAAAACGTGGCATGACATTTTTGACTCGAAAGAAAATATCTAAACCAGGGTTGATGGTCTTATGTGATGTGATGTCAATTAAAATTATTAAATTCTAAATATTCAATCAATTAGTTGTTTTTTTCTTGGATTGTGAACCATCAAAGTCCTCTTAAGACTAGGCGCCTTAACTTCCACATTTATCATATTCGTTTGTGATACTTGTGATGTAATAAAAGTTTTTATTTTGGTTTGTGATACTTCCTGATGTTATAGAAGCCTTTTTGTTGTATTTAGTGTTTATTGCACACTCAATGTATATGTATAAATAAGTAAATATTAAAATATAATACACATTATATATATTTAATAATTAGAATATAATTAATATTTTTAATATGATACATACATGATATGATATTAAGAGAAAATTAGGTTGTGAATGTGGATATTTATTAGAGCAAATTAAGATTTATGGTATTTTAAGAAGAATACAAAAATAACTATATTTAGCTCTCATACTTAGGGCTGTCAAAAATATCCGAATGTCCGTTCAACCGTCCGCATCCGTATTCGAAATTAGCGGATGTTATCCGTATCCGAAATTATTCAGATATATCCGTATCCGTATCCGTTATAAAAAATTTTGGATACGGATATAGTAGTATCCGCATCTGAAATATCCACATCCGAAAAATGATATTCGGATTTCGGATTTCGAATTTCGAATTTCCGAATATTACGGATATTCGGATATCCGAATATCCGCTTCTGCACATATTATAAATATATATTATATTATTAAATAGGGTAAATTACATTTTACCCCCCTGTGATATCAATAAATAGCAATTTATCCCCCTGTAAAAAAATAGGCAAAGCGCCCCCTTAAACTTTAAAAAAAGAAGCAATA
>JACFYI010003636.1:75603-90789 GCA_014898755.1 Handroanthus guayacan | reverse complement strand
TTTGCCTATTTTTTTTTGACAGGGTGGTAAATTGCTATTTATGAATATCACAAGGGATTAAAATGTAATTTACCCTTATTAAATAATACAATATACATGTACATATTACATATAAAATAAACTTTAAAAATTATATCACGTATTAAAAATAATTTCTAAGTTATAATTCATTTCATTTATTTGATTTCACTACTATATATTATTATTAAATATTAAAAAATAATTTACAAGTTACTAACTATAATTTGTAAAAAGCAATAACATGATATACTTTGACAAATATAGAAAAAGTATTATTCGACTTATTTTATGAAAATATAATTGATTAAATGTAAAAATTTTCAAATTCCAATAGAAATATAATCTATAATGGGATTATTAAATCTATAATTTTGAAATCCTAAATTCATATGTATTGTGTAGGTAAGGCAAATTATAATCATGTATACTTTAAACAATATTTAATTGAAAATGGCTCTTTGTTGGTAACCAAAGAAAAATACTAATTGACATTTAATAATATATAACTAAAACATTTCTTCTAATTAAAAGTAACTTTATTATCAATTATTTTAATACTAAACTAGTAAATACTAACTCATAGAGTATAGCTATATGTGAAATCATACGTTGAGACCTATTTTATTTTACGAAAATATAATTGATTAAATGTAACTTTTTTCAAAGTCCAATAGAAATATAAACTATAATGAGATTAACTATTAAATCCATTATTTTGAAATCCTAAATTCGTATGTATAGTGCAAGACAGATAAATTATAATCATCTACACTTTAAATTACATTTTAATTGAAAAAGGCTCTTTGTTAGTAATAAAAGAAAAACACTAATTGACGTTTAATAATATTGTAACACCCCAAAAATTTCCTAATTTATAATTTAACTTACCCTTTCTTCAAACGATAAATCGGTTTTGAACTCGCAAAAATCGTTCTAATATCAAATTAATTTCTTTACATTCGAAAATTTTTCTAACTTACGAAACCCCGTTTATGGAACGTTTAGCCCAAAATAGATCCAATTATTGGCCCAATTGAGCCCAATTTTAGCCCAAATTATAATTTATTAAACAAAAAAAAAAAAAAAAAGATATGAAAAATCTTGTAAGATATGAGAAATCTTACAAGATATGGAAAAATCTTACAAGATATAGGAAATCTCATAAGATATGAAAAATCTTTTCCTTAGATTTGGGCAATGATTTCTTCCTTAAATTATGGGATATTTCAAATTTTACATGCCAAAAATTTTCTAGCCAAGTATTGAGTTACAAATTCTACTTATAAAAATGTGAGTAAAGGATACAAACCTCTTGCCATTTTTCCTTTGCAAAAGCTTAGCTTTCCTTGCTCCACTTCCTTCTCTTTCTCTCAGCACTATACACACACATATATATATATATATATATATATATCAAACACACTATAACTTTTTCTTAACAAAACAAAAAGGGAAGAAAAGAAAAGGGAAAAGGGTGTGATCTCCCCAAGAAAACATTTGGTAAGTTGAAAATGAGTTCTAAGTGAGCCTCTTAGATCATTTGGTCTATTAATCTAAGTTTTTAATGAATAAGATTATTAAGTGAAGTTTTGTGTTTTAGGTGTTCCAACTTGAAGACTCTAGATCATTAATTTTTGAAAATCGAAGCTTAGGACTACAGGTGAGTATTGTGGCTTTCTTCCCCTCTCCTCTTGATTTTTGTTGGCTATTTGATTGACTATGTTGGTTTGTTCAAGTTTGGTATGAAATATGTTCGTTTTTGTGCTCAATGTTTTATTATCATGTTCTTGAGCATATATTTTCTTGATTTGATAACCAAAATGCCCATGAACTTTCTTGTGAATACACCGTTGCTTGGAAATGGGATTTGGAATCATGGACATTGGAATATATCGTAGAGACGTAAAAATCGGTTTATATGATTTTAAACCATATACACTTTTAAATTGAGATCCTAAAATTTTATGATAAATATAAAAATGAAGATCTCAGATTATATATTGAAAAAATGGAATTTAATTTCGAGAAAAAAAAAAAAAAGGGGAGCTAAAAAACTGGAGAAAAAGAAATTTGATAAAAAATTAATTTTTGCCACTTCCTTCAATTTTTAAAATTGTTTAAACTTAGATTTTAATAGCACTTCCTTTACAAAAGTTGTTCCAAAAATTATGAAGTTTCCAAAAAAAAAATAAATATATATATATATATTTCGGCACATGGGCGCTCAAGCGCCCATATTCCCGAAGCTAGCCCGTGTTTGGGCGCTCAAGCACCCAAACCCGAGACGTGTTTCACTGTTTTGGCGCTCGAGCGCTCAACTGAGAGCTCAAGCGCCCATTCCAGTAACGAAAAATTGATATTTTGACCTCGTTTGTCGTATCCAAACTTATATTCCACTTCTTTAAACTCTTTTATGTTTTCAAAACGATTTTTCCGTAGTCCGTGATCCAATTTCCAAATCCAATCATTGAACCTATTCGATCATCGAATCTTTGTTCTTTGAATACGTCTGATATGATTATATGTGCTTGGATTGAACTCTATAAGTTCATATATGTTCGTTCGTTTGCTCCGAACCTATATGCATGATAAGTTGGGCCCTAGGTAATTCTTAGGTGATTTGAGTTGGACAATATCGGATTGTCAATTCGAACTCCTGGAATTCCTGTTTGGAGGATAGCTGTGAGGAATTCTGGAGTTTAGATTTCAAACGGTTATTCCAAAACACGCGGTCGACCGTGTTTCAAAGTTTGATATGTGTGCAACTCGAGTGGCCACTCGAGTATGCAAATTGGAGGGATAAGGGATATGTTTTTGTTGAAGTTATAAGGGTGATAGACCTACCAAATGTTCGTTTCTGCCTTATATGTTTGATAACGTGAATGTGATAGAAATTTTGAAACTTCTGTTTTGTTATGATATTTCGTTCGTCCCATTTCGTGAACTATCACATTCACGGCATGATTTCATTTGACTCTTCGAATTGGACTTATCCTCATTGCCATCATTCCTATCATATGCCACAAAACTCGCTGGGTTAGTGGACTCATGACTCCATGATATAAATATGTAGGTACATAGCTGGAGTAAGCAAGCCCAGATGATTTCAGACATCCCATCTTTTGGAATTTGTATATTTAGTTCTATTTGTAAGATGAACCGTGCACTATGGTACGGATGGTTGTATTTTGAACAATGTTACGTTAGTTGGTTGACCAATTGGGTTGTAATGACATTAAGATTTTGATGTATTTAGTTTGAATCTAATGAAATTTTTATGTTTACGTTTTAGTTAGTTGCTACTATTGGATTTTACGTTATGAATGAGATGTTGGATCCCTATTTTAAGGTTTTAGTTAGTTCGTTCCGCGAGTAGCGTTCCAGGATTTAGTGCTTGTACGTCCGTTTGTTATTCCGAAATCCCGGGGCGTTACAAATATATAACTAAAACATTTCTTCTCATTAAAAATAACTTTATTATCAATTATTTTAATACTAAGCTAATAAAAACTAATTTATAGAGTATAGCTATATTTAAAATCATACGTTGAGACCTATTTTATTTTACAAAAATATATTTGATTAAATGTAAAATTTTTCAAATTCTAATAGAAATATAAACTATAATTGGATTAACTATCAATTCTAAATTCGTATGTATTGTGCAAGTCAGACAAATTATAATCATTTATACTTTAAACTAATTGACAATTAATAGCAATATATAACTAAAACATTTCTTTTAATTAAAAGTGACTTTATTATCAATTATTTTAATACTAAGCTAGTAAACACTAACTTTATTATCAATTTTTTGTACTGATTATGTTGAATATTTAAAGTAATTTATTGGTTATGAATTTTAATTTTTGAACTAATTGATTTAAATTAAGATATTGGGGTAAATTTTCAGATATCGAATAATATATATTTTTCAGATATCGGATATCGGATATAATAATATCCGAATATTATACTCGTATTTGAAAAATATTTCGAATATTGGATATCTGGATATCCGAAAATATCCGACGGATACAGATGCGGATGTCCATTTTTCATATCCAAAAAAAATTCGGATACAGATACGGATATCCGGATAATATTCGGATATGGATATAGATGTACTGATATCTACATCCGAATATCCGAATTGATAGGTCTACTCATACTTCATATATAGTATAGATATACTTTTATTGGCTCAAAATATATGTTTTGCCATTGTTATTTACCAGAAAAGGTTAATTATTTTTGAAGTATATAAATATCATTAAATAAGATAGAACGTATTTAAATTTAAAGGTTCATCATATTAAATCTGTCAAGTGTTTGTTTGAGCCTATTTACAATGTCTTATAAGCTCTCACATTTTATAAGATGATTTTAGAGTGTACAGGGTATTAGATTTTATTTTAAAAATAAGTTGTTAAAGTATGTCGATAAAATAATTTTTGAACTTGTAAGATATTATTAACGACAATTTTGACATCAACATGTTTAAGTTAAAAGTGTATGTTAAAACTTTAAAAATAAGTTGGAAACTTCTATTTTATTTTATTTTTTTTGAAAAATTTATAATATCATAACATCTTATTTTTATGAAATAATAAGATTTTTTTTTTAAATACCTATGCTAAACACTTTGTGACATTTTATAGAGTATTAGTTTATAAAATATTTTCAAGAGCTTATAAGCTCAGAATAACTTGCAATTTACCCGTTTCTAGATCCTTTTCCCCGTTTCTGAACCTTATGCCCGTTTTTGTACAAAACTCAAGAAGCCCTTCTTCAGAAACTTATGCCCCATGCCCATTTCCGAATCTCATTCTACACAAAACTCGGGAAATCCTTTTTCAAATTAAAATCTTAAGCAAAACTCAAGAAACTTTCTTAAATATATAGTTTCAAATTATAGAAAGAGACCAAACCCAAGTATGAAGTCCTCCACCAGAATTTAGGGGTGCTCATATTCAAACCAAACCAAATTAAAATATACGTATATTTATTATGTTACATTATAAATATATCAACTTAAAGTTCAACCTATAGAGGTCCATTTGGCGCTAATTTGAATTTTTATTACTAATTTAACTTTATGTGCTATAAAAAATATCATTGATTATGTGTTCATATTCAAAATAAATGTCTAGAATGGACTTTTGCAATAATAGTTTTTTAATAAAATTACATATTTTTATTTGTCATATTTTCTAATGGATTAAACCAATCCGATCCAAATCAACTTTAATTTGTTTGGATTTATGAAAAAGATCAAATCGAACCAAATTGATTCTATAAATATTATATAGTTTGGATTGAATGAATTTTTGCTTCAAAATCAATCCAAATCAGATCGCAAACACGACTACCAAAATTGATGCCAATTTGTAGTAATTAAAAGCATAATATGAGCGCCACGTACCGTTTCACATGACACTCAAAATCGACCAGTTTTCATGTAATAGGACTTAACTTATTCCTTAAAAACTACGTATCACCCAAAGCATAACCCCAAAAATCCCACATCCAAAACCTCACACTGCACAATATGCTTTCCCAAACCTCACGCGAGCATTTTCAACCCTGTATTTACATTATTTCCCCCAATCATCAACAGCAAAGAAATATATATACATATATATATATATATATGTATCACTAACCCAATCATTGATACAAAGAAATACAAAAAATAGCCAACTATTAACATTAAGGGTAAAAATGACTTCTTATAAGTTCATAACCAAATACAATCTCAATTTGTGCACCTAAGAAATAGATTTTTCAATCAATCTTCAATTATAAATAAGTTAAAATAACGAGAATATAATCGGCGGTTCAATCTTTCACAGGAAGGTCTTCGCCCTTTTCGTATATCACAAGAAAGATATATACATTTACCCTAGATTTACATAGTTGTAATTTGTAAATCTATGTCCATACAAGGCTTCCCTAGCATGTGGAGGTAGGCGTATAAATGATCGAGCTCGAGTTGTACTTCAAAAAAATTCCAAACTCAAGCTTGACGAGCTTATATAATTAAGTTTAAGCTTGAGGTCATTCTAATATATCGAGCTCGAGATCATGCTGAATTATTGAGCTCAAGCTCACATACCAAAAGTAATATTAATTAGTTTGAAAGTTTTAATTATTATAAATATTATTTTTATGATGTAATTATGTCACTTTTACACATTATAGATTAATTAACATACAATTTAAAATTATTTTTAGTGTTATCCATAATAATTATTATTACAAACATAATACTATCTTCCTTTTATGTTAATAAATATTTTTAGTTTGTACAAACATTAATATATTACTAAATCTCGCCTCATTAATCATGAAAATAATAATATTATATTTTTTCTCAACAACAAATTTATATATTTAAAAAAATGTAAATAAACATAAAAAGATAAATGCTTACAAATTGATTCATGAGCTTTTGAACTTTTAAATTTGAGTTGGAATTTGATTTGATAATAATAATAATAATAATAAAATACACCGTAACAAAAAGAGCATTCATTTCTTTCTCCATCAAGGGTTGGGGTATTTATTTACACGTGCCCGCAGGCGGAACCTTTTTCTCTCTCTAAGGAAACCAGTCAAAAAGCCTGAAGGAGCATTAGTGGCTTCTGGAAGCTTGCTCTCGTCGAGGAGCCAACCGAGCGATTACGAACCGTTGTGCGTTCGTAGATCAATCGATCAATTTTGTGAATTGTTCGGATCGGAGTTAGATTAACCGTTTAATTGATCGTTGAATACATAGATAGTTTGTACGGAACAAATCAGAAATGTTTTTGGTGGATTGGTTCTATGGAGTGCTCGCCTCGCTGGGGCTGTGGCAGAAGGAGGCTAAAATTCTGTTTCTAGGGCTCGATAACGCCGGCAAAACCACCCTTCTTCATATGCTCAAAGACGAGGTCAGTTCCTTTTTCAGAGTTGTCATTTCATTTGTTTATTTTGTATTTATGTTTGTGATATTTGTTTGTAGATGTTCATGTGTTGTGAATTGGAATGAGTTTGGTCTGATTATGTAGTTTTTTCTAGTTCGCTAACTGATTAATTATTAAAGAAATCAGAATGAGTATCAAAAGTGATGGTGATGATAAAATCAAGAAAAGTAACATTTCCAGTGTATATTGAACCCAGTATACTAGAGGTGCAGCTTTAGTATATAATCTGCTTCCACCTTTGTCTTCTGCTGCATAAAATTTCTGATTAATGAAAAGAGGCCTTTTCCATTTTATGAATTTATGAGATCGACAAAGTAAAATCTAAACCAGATGTCAAGTATTAGTGTTTCTCTTGTTTTTGGAATCTCATCAATTTATCAGGCAAGCGGAATAGTTAATTTATAGTCATTTTCCATTTGTACTTATCAGGAACTGACAGGCATGACTGGTTTTATGACTTTCAATTTTGCATTTTAGGACAACTTGTGGTTGCTTTCGTGTATTTTCTAGTGTCAATTCTGTCGCTATGTTTTCAAAAATAAAATTTCTACAAGAAATTTGATTAGGTTGAGCAAATTGGCATTTTTATGTTTGGTGTTCTTGGGTTAAGAAGTGTATCTTAGATTGTTAAGGTGTTCGAAATGAGCAGAGATTGGTACAACACCAGCCAACTCAGTATCCCACTTCAGAGGAGCTGAGTATTGGGAAGATCAAGTTCAAGGCTTTTGATTTGGGAGGCCATCAGATTGCGAGGCGCGTTTGGAAAGATTATTATGCTAAGGTACTCTTTTTTTTTTTTTAGGTTAAAAAGAAAATGAACTGCTCCTGTCATAGATGTTGTACATTGATATTTATATTTATTCTGATATATTTTGAATTTGAATTATTATACCCTGATTGGTTATGAATTCCTCAGTTGCACCATTCGTTATGATTTCTAGATTGTTGTCCCCATTATTATTTTTATTTATTTTTTTTCTGTGTGTGTGTGTGAGTTAGCTCTTTTCGTGGCATTATAAAAGTAATTACAAGTTTAGCTTCTTCATATTTTGTGCTATTGCATAAAGTGCTCTGGCAGCTGCATGGTACTGTGAATATGATATTTGATGTTGAATACATTCTTGGGTGATGTTCTTATTACTTATACTGTCTTTAATTATCTTTTTACCTATTTTTGAATTGCTATTTGCATGATCAGTTTTCCTGCCATCCATTTTCATGTTGCATAAAATCTTCTTAGGACCAAAGCATTCCTTTGTGATGTGGAAATGTTTGCATCGAATCTATCTTTTCCATTGCATAAGGTAGAAGAACCATGGAGCAGTGAAGGATTCTTGCTTACTACGAGTATTTTCCATGGTTAAAACCACTTTTAAAGGTCAATAACTGCTCGCTTTACCAATAGAAATCTTTTCAGCTGCTCTGAATTAAAAGAGTTCCTTGACAAGCCTCTCATGAGCGACTTTATTCTAAAAAGGAGTCTTCTCTATTACAAAAAGGGAAAATACGCTGCATAATCTCTAAACATTTAGTCCCTTGTTATACCACGGAAGGGTTTCCTGTACTTTAATCATTTCTCTTCACTTATTATGGTGTGGTTGTACTGGGTTTTCAATAAAATTTGCAGACTAGGCATCATAATGTGAGATAATCATCTTTTTGTGTTAATTTTATTCATGGGAGGCCTTGCCTGAATGCAGAGTGGGAGTTTGCTGGTGGCACCTTTCTTCTCCTAGAGGTGTTCAAAATTGCCTCTTGAGACCCATATGACATAACCTTTTGTAATGGGAAAATCCTTTTTTAAAGGCATAAGAAACGGTTAAGCAAGTTCTAAGTGCTTTTACGTTCAAAGCTCAGAAGAAATCACAATGCTGTACTGTTCAAAATTTTTAATATCTGTAGGTGATTTCAGTGTATTCCAATGCTAACCGTTGATGTTAGTATGATTTAATGGATGATATTGGATTAGTGGATGAAATTCCTGAAATTTTTCATTTGAGATTACTTTGATGCTGAAAACTATGTTAATTGAAATCTATTGAAAATTTCTGCAATTTACGATTTCAACTTTCTTCAAGAATTTTTTTTTTTTGTAAGAAATTGAAACATAGTTTTGTGCTTGTTTTGGAACACTATTACTTGTAAGAAGAGATGCAACATTGTAAACCTGGGATTGAAATTAAGGAAACTATGCAGAAATACAGAAGATTCCTTATAGCAAGTTGGGACATTGACATTTGTTTGAGTTGAGGCTTAAGCTACCCTTGGGCATTCCTTTTCTTATCTACTAGTGGTTCCCATCACAGTTCTCCAATTTATACCTTAAGTAGTATTTCCATATCTGTAGCTTTCTTTGTGCTTCAGAATAGTGCTATATGCTTAATGAAATTTAGTATTTAAACATTCTGGCTCTGTGACTTTTCACTATGTATTTTCAACCTTTTGTGATGTGCTATACCCAATTTATTGGGCGTGCAGGTGGATGCAGTTGTTTACTTGGTGGATGCTTATGACAAGGAGAGGTTTGCAGAGTCAAAGAAAGAGCTTGATGCTCTTCTCTCTGATGAGTCCTTAGCCCAGGTTCCATTCTTGATTTTGGGCAACAAGATCGATATCCCTTATGCAGCATCTGAAGATGAGCTGCGTTACCACTTAGGTTTGATGGGCGTCACTACTGGAAAGGGAAATGTAAACCTGGCAGATACAAATGTCCGGCCAATTGAGGTATTTATGTGCAGCATTGTTCGCAAAATGGGTTATGGAGAGGGGTTCAAGTGGCTTTCTCAATACATTAAGTAGTGTGCAGTACAAAGATAATAATACATCTTGACGTCTCTGGATTTAGATGTTATGTTTTATTTTACTGGGCTTGAGAACTTTTGTCTGTTTGAAAGCATTTGTCAGATAAATATATCTAGTTCCAATCCTCAGTGAAGTTACATACGTGCATCCATCTTCATGCTGTTGTGGAGTTGTGAGTGCTGATCCAGGGTCAGTCACCTGATATTGGATTATATCACTACCTGGCTGTCAAAACGATGGTTTTGTTACTGTTTCTTGAACTCTCTTGATGACCTTTTTACTGGCATCTACTAAGATACTAATCTCTTCAAATTCGATCAGGGTTCATGAATTTTTTGGCCTTTTTACTCGTGGAGAACATTATTTAAGATGACTATGACAATCATGTCTAAACAAATCGATTACCTGACTGACTTCAGAAGTCTTTTATCTGCCGGCCATGTACGTACATACATACACGTGTATATACTACATGCATATCCATGCATAATATCCAGGAGATGTTAGTCTTGCAAGTATTAGTGGTTAAGAAATTTTCGCTATCTTCTTTCTAAATGCATTTCGACGCTGTTGCTGTGGGCCGATGGAGGTTAACCACATTTATTCTTGGCAACGGGCTCATTTTACCGAGTGAACACCGGCAGATGATTTTTGATAGCTGGTTGGGATCTGAGGCGTGCTTACACCTTGGTTACTAGGCTGCATGTTTTCAATTCGATTCGATCATTTATTTGTTTATTTACTTATTTATTTACTACTGTATAAAATCTATTTATAAAAAGAAAAGTTACTCTGTGTTTAAATTGGTTGTTTAGATATCAATTTTATAAATTTAGATTTTATTCTTTGCAATTATTAAAATAAAAAAATAAAAAAAAAGATGTGGATCAAAACTCCGTAAAAAATTTTGCACTTTCTTTAAAAAGTCTTGCTACTTAAGACCTCCCTATTTTCTTAAAAATTTTCACCATTTTTATTGTATGTACCCTTAAATTAGAGACTGCGTATATCATTTTTATGTCTCTTTTGTGCAAAAGAGGAATGGAGAAAATTTTCAAGAGGAAGAATTCACTTTATGGTGGATTCAGATATTAACCGGATGCCTTCTTAATATCTCTTGAAATTTAACAAAGGGGTTTCTATTTATTTGGATCCTTTTCATTGTTTTAGTATTGAACTTTACATTCCATACTTGATATTTATAACGTACTTACGATCCAATCCCCAGCATAAAAACATATATTCTATAGAAGTGGGCATTTTACTGCGCCATGGTTAGGAATAGAAATAGGTTATGTCGTGCGTTAGGGGCCTATGACCGAGCCTATATGAGGTGAGGCTAGGCCGAGCTTGTTTCGTAAATAGATCGGGTTAGGACCTCTAAAAAAATTTATATAATTAAATAGGCCAGATATAAGCTTTTAGAAAAGTGTATAAAACTTATCAGGCCAGTTTATATAATACAATATATATTTAATTCTATACTTATTCTGTTATATTTATATTAATTAACTTCATTCAATTTTATATTATGTTCGTAAGACTAATGTTATATTTTTTGCATATGCACAAGAGATTTATTTAACTTATAATCATGTCATGTTATGCTATGCCTTTTTCTTGATAGATGAGTTTGTTATAATTGTTGATTGTTTATAAATTATAGAGTTTTTTAGACCTATCAAAGTCTTAAGCCTATCTACTTCAAAAAAAAGAAAAAAAAAAGAAAAAGTCTTAAGCCTATCAATACTTAAACCTATTAAAAATCTGGATCTAAATAAGATTTAAGCCTAATTAGAATTTTAATAAAAATAGGCCTTTCAAACTAGGCCTAAACTTTGGAAAAATCTAAAAAGGCCAGGTTAGTCTTCAAAAACAGCTTATGTCAGGTAATAAGCCGAATTCAAATCCACGATTTATATAATAAGTCTGGCTTACCCAAGATGAAATTTAGCCTAGCGTAGCTTATTCCTATTCCCACTTATGGTAGTTTAGAAGATTTTTTTGCTGTATAGTAGTTGTGGAGGAATTTTTCTTGTGTTAGCTAATGTACTAAATTTTTTATGTTATTGATGAATTGATGCATTGATTAGATATGGTAATCACTTCTCTCATTCATTTTGTGGAGCAAAAGGCATGTCATTGATTTTCATATAGTATTCCATTAATTTAAAAATCATTGATATAATTAAATAGTAATTATTCTTCCTATTTGACATAACCAACTTAAACAAGGTAATGAATGACAACCATAACAAATTGATAAATTAATTTGCTACTCTTACCAGAATTTAACGAGGCTTATACAAATTATGTGACCAGATTGTATCAAATTACACAATTTTCACAATTATTTTCCTTTTTTCAAAACATGAAAACCAAATATTTTAAAAAAATTTCACCCCTTTGACATGGAAACGCATAACACAAACGGTGTTGAATGTTCAAACTTCAAACCAAAGAACCTGATGTGTATATTTCGATGTTCGGAATAACATTTATCAGAATTCTCTCGTTCTCATGGAAATAAAGAGGGGATGTAGCTCAGATGGTAGAGCGCTCGCTTAGCATGCGAGAGGTACGGGGTTCGATACCCCGCATCTCCACCTTTGATCTTTTTTCGTAGCTTCTACTATTTCTCTTCTGTGATTTTTGGCTTCTCTAGTTCCTCCACTTTCATGAAAATGTGGGATTCAATATTTTTGGTTTATTTTTTTTTCAGTTTTTTGTTTTCACAGGCCCGTGAGGGTTACGACGCCAATTGAGCATGATGTTCTCCTCGAGCAGCATTTATTCGATTATTCGCTGGTAGAAGGTTTGCGAGGTTGTCTGTCCCTTGTGAAGGGGTAGCCGAGGTAATTATTTTCTTGGTTTGATTAGTTCTAATTATGTTTCAATTTTTAGCTGATTTTTGTAGAGTTAGTTTATATGTTAAGAACAAGGAAAAATTAAACAGGGGCAGTTCATCACAAATCTTACAGTTTAGCAATCTTCTCAATAAGCAGAAACGCACAATTTACACACAAATCACATATCAAGAATTTCAAACACAAACATTAATCCCATGTATATTTTGTCCCTTTTGTTTTACAGAACACTCTGATCAGTAAGTAAGATGAACTGTGATCCTCAGCAATGTCTCAACACCATCAGCAACATGCTGCCCTGCCGGAATAAGTGACCTCAGCTCCGCAAATCCGCAAGCATTCTTGAACTTTCCGGTCCCTCCAGTGATCGACAGGCGGGACATAGTGCTGCCAATCTTATAAACTCCAAAGAAGTTAATGCTGTCCCCAAATTCTCCTCCTTCCATCATGGCCGTAAACGCCATCATCTGAGTCGATCCGTCTGCAGAACTTGCGACGTAGACCCCCTGAGCCTTGCCTAATTGCTGAGACCCCAACTCCGGAGCTGTGGTTAGGTAATCATCGATCACCGTTATTGTGCCGAAGCCGAGTCCCAAGCCATCAGGTCCCAATTGGGTGGTGATACCATTGTTGTTGTTGTTGTTTGGGATGCCGGCGTATGCTGTACCTGTTGAAATTTGTGATTTGAAAAGTTCAAGTTTAAGTACAAGTAACATGAGTCTTTTATATTCATAAGCAAGTAGTGCAAGTCTTTTTTGTTACATTGTTTATGTACCTAGAATTATTGTTCATATACTTATGTTCATGTTGGATTCTCAAGTCATTTGGAATCAAAATCCATCAATACCTGCTAAGCCGGTGCCTAGCGGAACGCCGCTTGGGTTTAAGGTTGGAATTGCACCATTGGCATTGGGAATGGCGACACCACCTTCTGGGGGAAGGAAGCCGAGAGGACGAGCGAAGGGGACTTGGCCGCTGTATATGCTGCCTAATAAGCCGGTGATTGGCCGGGCTGTCGGGTTGCTGCCGCCTAGGATGTCGTGCATGAACATCTCGAGGATCATCGGTTCAGTTCCTGCTGCAGTAGGATCAAGTGCAGCAACAAAGGCTGCAAATAGCAATGCGAATAAAATGGTGGCTTTGAACATTTTGGGAGGTTTGTATGAACTGAGAAGACTATTGAAATTGATTCTTTGTTAGATTGTGAGCCAATGCTTGTTTTTGGGTGGCGTTGGAACAAAGTTCAGAGCTGAGTTATATATATACATATTAGAGATTTTGGATATTGATCATGTAGTAACATGGAGTTGTTGATGATGTCTTGATGAAGTTGTTGGGACTATGTGAGCATTAATTTTTGCTATTTTGAGGTTTGGTTATTGCTGAGATGGAATTTGGATTTGCAATGAAGTTTGGTATATATTTGTCATCATCTTCTTATGTAATAATGTTCTTTTCCTCCAAAGTGAGGAGGGTACAACAAAACCATATATCAAAAGTTCAGCTGTGAACTATTACATAAACCAAAACCATTAATTGAGAGAGCCTGGCTGCCTGTAATTGACCACTCTTCAAAGCAGGCATGTGCAGAAGGAGAAACTCAAGATTTGGTTAGATTATTAGATAAAAAGCTTAAGTTATTGGATAAAAAACTTAATTCTGTATAAATAACCAGTCAGTATTTCAATAATCAATTTCCTTGTGAGGTAAAAATTGAGTTTATACCATTTTACCATCTCCCCCCCCGCTTTGGTCACCCTAGTTAATTTCATATATTGAATCCGTTGGGTAGAAGTTCCTTCTTGTTTGAATTCTTGTTCTTCCCAATAATTTATTAAGACTTGAACGATAAATTATGATTAATTGATATGTTAGATTTTTAGAAATTTAATTGAAATGTTTGGTTAAACTTTATGTCAATTGAACTAATGGTATGCCATTATGGGGGTGGTCTTGCAATTTCCTAACCTTAAGCGTAGTTTTTGTAATTAGACAAAATTTTAGAATATTGAAATAATTATACCTTATTTGTATCCTCTCAAAATTTGGTCAATCAATATCTAACTACTACTCTTTCCACTTTTTAATTGGATTCACACGTAACATGGATGATCTTTTATTCTACTGAATAATAACTTTATTTGATTTTTTATTGTGTAGTAGCTTTATTAGAGATTTTTCTTATTAGTTATTGATTTTCAAATGGTATTTATTTAATATATTGATATAAAGATTAGATATGTTAATTGCGTCTCTAAACAAAATAATTTTATAGTAAGACATCAAAAAATCGAAGATGAGAGAATTGTACATGTTAGGGAAAATTCCACTTTTGGTTTTAAAAGTTATCCCGTTTTGCACTTTTGGTTCCAACCTAACCATAATCAACACTCATAGGACAAATTTGTCAATTTTTTAACACTATTGGTTCTCCATTTAACCTTTTTGTTAACTATTAATTGAAATGGGCACTTGTAGACAAAACCCAGCAACTGAAGGTGGGTGAAATTAGAGGGCCCGGGGGCCGG
>JACFYI010003636.1:52951-70672 GCA_014898755.1 Handroanthus guayacan | reverse complement strand
CAACAGTCTAGCTGTCTAGCTGAATCACGACCAGTGATATTCACACACTTTTGTACCTCAAGGCCTTGATACCATAAATCCTTTCTTTATTTTCCCCTTCACACCAAAGATAATTCATAATTTAAGACAACTTATTACAAGCTAAAAATAATAAGTCAGAGATTAAGCAGGTAACACCAGACTATGTTTAGTCTTAAACTTATTCCTTCCTTCTACAGTAAGTATCATCTCTGACTTCAGTGAGGAAAAGCCTTTTTGAAGCTTTTGGCAATCATTCATTGTTTGTAAAGTAAGATGCTTCATCTTTGTTGCGTGACGTAGTTCGATTGGATCTTGAAGTGCTTATATCCATGTCAGTATGTGAACCACTATATGGATTTATAGAACGTAAGTTGTGTGCCAGTTCACTTGAATTGCAGTTTTTTTGAAGTCTACTCGAAGAAACCTTAAAAACCCTTGGGAAGCAGCTACTCCAATATGTCCTTTCACCACATCGTGATATTTCTATTAGACTATCATTGGCTAGGGGCTTTCTTTCCATTCTATAGCTTATTAGCTTCAAGCTCTACTTCTTCAGAAGAGCCCTTTCAAGTTCCACACTCCCAAATTTATTAAATTGGTTCAGATCTCTGTTTGTGATACTCTAGTTCAATCAAAAGTTCTAATCAACATCTCGTTGGTTGGAGCTATGTGGTTCTTGTAGGATCTAGTTTTCTGTTACCGTATTTGTATGATTTGATTCAATTTAATTTGGTTTTAAAGAGGAAAATGCATCAGTCTGGCAGTAAACCCCTGTCTACATTTCCCCACTAATGTACATGTTAAAATAAAATAAAAGGGAGAATATAAAATAAGAGCATAATGTAGAGGCAAATAGATGGTAGTTTGATTTATTGAAAAGAACTCATCTCTTATATATAGGGTGGGAAAGGTACAAAATATAAAAAGATATACATTTCTAACTTAACAGATATGCTAGAATATATAGTTTCCTAACTTAACAATATACTAGAATATATAGTTTCCTAACTTAGGAGATATACTAGATCCATACTAAATATATCCTAACACTCCTCCTCAAGTTAGAATATAGATATTGATCATGTCCAACTTGTTATACGAAGTACTAAACAATAGACAGCAAACATTAGGCACTAAGCAGCAGACAATAGATAGTAGCAATAGTAGACTGCAAAAAGTAATGGATGGCAAACAGTAGGCAATAGCCAGAAGACAGTAGACAGAGAGCAACAGCCAGGAGACATCATGCTGAGTTAGAAGACAGACATTCAAGTAGTGAAGCTAATAGAGAGTAAGGGTATATATTAACCAAACACCCAGTAGATAGTAGACAGACAGTAGAGTAGGGCAACAAATAAATAGTAGTAGACAGCAAGGCGGTGCAGCCAAAAATATGCACGGGGTAGCAAACGATGTGAAAATAGCTGTAGAAGTGGACTAGGGTTTAGGTTTAGTGGCAACTAGGGTTTCATGGGCTAGTTCCGCTTCTTTTTTATTTATTTATTTATCTTTTTTTGGAGGAACTTACTCTGATACTATGTTAAAATAAAATAAAAAGGAAGAATATAAAATAAGAGTATAATATAGAGGGAAATAGATGGTGAATTGATTTATTGAAAAGAATCTATCTCTTGTATATAGAGATGGTGAAGGTACAAAATATAGAAAGATATACGTTTCGTAACTTAACAGATATGCTAGAATACATAGTTTCCTAACTTAACAATATACTAGAATATATTTCCTAATTTAGGAGATATACTAGATTCATACTAAATATATCCTAATAGTACAAGTCTTTGTAATTAGCGAAAAATGTATAAAATTTCCTCTTAAAATTTTTCTTCATGCATCAGAGCTGGGTTTGGCCTCTTGATGTCATTTCTTTTGTCCTAGTCTGTGTTTTTCGTTCCCAAATCCAAATGAAGTATAGTTACCTCAAATTCCTCTTTCTACTCTGACCATGCGTGTCTCATGGCATCCCAATCAAGCAACTCTTGTAGAACGTCATCAGGCTAAGAATTCATGAACTTTAGTGGCTCTGGCGCTCAATTCTTCTCATCATCAGACGCACAAGTTTACTGCCACAATTATCTCCAATGGGTGAAAGTGGTTTGACTCTCATCTAAGGACACTTAATCACACAACTAATAACTAATCACACAATTAATTAACACCATTACACTAATCACGTATCTAATTAGCACTCAAGTATGCATCACATTTCATCAAATTTTAGCCTTACATTAATAGCATAGAGGTTGCTAGCTTCAACGTGATGTTTTTGAGCTTTAACAAGGAATTGTAGGATACACCATGTGTAATATGTACTCTTTAGGAAAAGAATGTTTATCGTATGTTTGAGTTGTACAAGATACTTTTCTCTCTGAAGCAGGATGTCTACACTATAATTGATTATTTCTCCTTGCTTAGAGGGAAAGCTAGAGATGTTGTATCACCTACTAGGTTGTGGTGCTTAGACTAGGATTTGTCAGTGTGAATAATTTCAGCTTGGAATGTTCTTGTTGGGATTTAATAGCACTTTTCAACATGTTGTTATCACCTTGATGTGATAAAACTTTTCCTACTTGGTCCAATGCCTTATCCTGTGTGTTTCTACAAATACTTTTTGGATCTCATAATATCTCTATTATTAAAGTTTCGTCTATGATGATTCGTGATTATTAAAATAAAATAAAAGGGAGAATATAGAATGAGAGAATAATGTAGAGGGAAATAGATAGTGGATTTATTTATTGAAAAGAACCCATCTCTTATATCTAGGGATAGAGAAGGTATAAAATATAGAAAGATTTAAGCTTTCTAACTTAGTAGATATGCTAGAATCTATAGTTTTCTAACTTAAGAGATACGCTAGAATCCATATTAAATATATCCTAACACTCCCCCTCAAGTTGGAGCATAAATATTGATCATGTCTAGCTTGTTATATGGAGTCCTAAACACCAGGAAACAAACATTAGATAGTAGGTAGTGCACAACAGCACTAGGAGATTGCAAAAAGCAATGGGCAGCAGAAAGTAGGCAATAGCCAGAAGGTAGTAGACAAAGAGCAACAATTCGGAGACATCATGCTGAGTTCAGAAAATAGATAGTCAGGCAGTGAAGCTGACAGATAATAGAGGGTAATCAACCAAACACCCAGTGGATAGCAGACAGAAAGTAGGGTGGGCAACAGATAGAAAATGAGCAGCAAATAGTAGTAGACAACAGGACGGTGCAGCTAGCAATACATACTAGGGTAGCAATCAACGTGAAAATAGTATAGCAACAGGCTAGGGTTTTAGGTTTAGCGGTTGCTAGGGTTAAGGCCCCTCCTCTTTCTCTCTTTTTCTTTTTTTTTATTTATATTTGTTTATTTAAGGAGGAACCTGCTCTGATACCATGTTAAAATAATATAAAAAGGAGAATATAGAATGAGAGCATAATGTAAAGGGAAATAGATAGTGGATTTATTTATTGAAAAGAACCCATATCTTATATAAAGGGATGAGAAAGGTACAAAATATAGAAAGATTTAAGTTTTTTAACTTAATATACGTGCTAGAATATATAATTTCCTAACTTAGGAGATACACTAGAATTCATATTAAATATATCCTAACAGTGATCATGGCATGGCTCTATCTGATGCCACCGGTCCCATGGAGACAGGGGTTGCAGTTCTTGTTCCCCTCATCATTGGCTCATTGCGGCAAAATCAACATCTTCCTTAGAAGCTTTGGATAAAGTTTGTAAAGCTTTTGACCAATGTTGTTTTTGGCAATGTTGAGATGTCTATGCAGGTGCCTGATTGGGTTGCGCTGAGCTGTACATTTTGTCTAAATTACTTTTCCTCCCTTTTGAATCGATTACTTTGATCTTAGTATTCATGTGATTCTGTGACATCCATGTTTTTCTTTCCTTCCGTACCTATCTCCCCATTTTATGTATCAAGGATATCATTTCAAGCCCTGCAGCTTCCTCGCATAATTTATCTACTCCTCCATAGACAGAGCAACAATTGCTTTATGGTATGCTCCAATACCAATGTTATCACAAAAACCTTGTGGTCAAAGCAATATAGAATTGCCTGACAGAAATTCTACACTTCCCTTCTTGTCCACAAAAGTGGCCTGGTCCCCCAGTTTATGGCCCCTCATCTCTGGCTTCATTACTGCATCTGGCCTCCAAATCCGGACACTAGCTCAGCAAGTAAAACCTCAGCAATCTTCTGCATTCCCATCTATTCTGATGGTAGAAGGGCATAAAGTATTGGAAGTTTCACATGTATCCTAGAATTATGTGATTTTTACAAGAATGTATTAGTCCACTCATTTGTTAGTAGAAAATTACATTCAAAGCTACTTACAGTGCCTTTTTTCTTCATGACTTTCACAAGACTCTGTTAGTCCTCTCACTTGTTTATAGAAAATTACATTTCATGCTACTCAGATTAGCTATTTTGTTCAGTGCAATTTATTTTTTGCTTTTTTCAGTAACTCTTAGCTGTATTCCCGCTCCCCTTTTCTGTACAGCTGAAAAATGCAGGCAACTTGTTGGTGAAGAGGCTGCGTCAAAAAGTGGGCAGTTTACTATCTTGAATTGTTTTGATGGGAGTTCTGGAACCCTTGCATGTGTAGTGAAGGAGGGTGTAAAACTTTATTTCTATAACATTAGGGCTCTTCATGTGGAGAGTAAACGAAATGAAGCAATTGAGACTGCGTTGGCTGATGCAGTAGCGCAAGGAATGGCTGCTAAAGATGCTGCCAAAGCAGCCCAGAAAGAAGGAGCGAAGGCAGCAAAACTAGCAAAAAGACAAGCCAAGCGCATTATAGGCCCAATTATTTCTTCTGGATGGGATTTTTTCGAAGCTCTTTACTTTGGGGGTACAATAACAGAAGCATTTCTTCGGGGTACAGGTACGTTGTTTGGCACGTACTATGTTGGTTTCCTTGGAGAGCAAAGGTTTGGTAGGTTTGGTTATTTGGTGGGAAGCCATTTGGGCAGTTGGGTTGGTGGAAGGATTGGGCTGATGGTGTATGATGTGGTCAATGGAATTCACTACATCGTGCAGTCCCTACAGACAGAAACTCAAGTTTATGAAGATGCTTCAAACGATAAAGATGTTGAATTCATTGATCATGAAAAACCTGAAGTGGCTGAAGATTCCTACATGCATGAATCAACATGGAGCAGTGTTTCTGACGAGTCCAACAGTTATGATACTCCAGCTGATGGGGGCTTTGAATCAACATGGAGTAGTATTTCTGATGAGTCCAGCAATTATGAGATTCCAGCTGATGAGAACATTGATGCCCACGAAGAATTATAATCAGGTCAAGTGACGACAATTAGATTGATATTTTGTTTATATTACATGCCATGCAATGTAAGTGATAATTTAGATGTTCTAAACTTATCATTTTTTCATTAGGAAGATAGTCTTGTACTTATGTGGCAGGTTTGTCCGTGGTAGATTCTTATATTATGAAAAATTTCTTATATTATGAAAAATTCATGCTTGTTGATGTGATATAATGGTATCATTCTTATCTTTCATTTTATATTATGAAAATTTCATGCTTGTTAATGTGATGTAATTAATGAGTTTTGGGCTGTTTGCGCACGCAGAATTCTAGAGAAAGTACAGTAGATATAATTCTAGTTTCTACATATCTTTTATGGCTTGTCAGATTAGAATTAGTGATGTTGTGAATAGGAATATTTATGCATAGTTATAAATTTCTTCGGTTGGAACCAGTGGCTGAACTGTTGCATGCTCATATGTTCATGAACAAAATTGAGAAAGTAAGTTCATATGTTTAATGAACGGGCTATCTGCTGCTGACTGAGAATAAAGGAGAACAGCTAGCCAAAAATAATTTGTTCGCAGCCCTTTGCTTCAAATCATAAATTCACATGCCTTATTTAACAAATGAACCTTGGTTAGATTCCTTGTTTAGCATTGGAACCCGGATCAAAAAATAGCATAATGCTGATGACTGGAAATTGCAAGCTTTAGTGGGAAAATAATTCTAGATAATTGACCCAAAACGTTAGTGCGTAGATCAAATTGAGAAATTCAAATCTTGAATCTTTGGAGCTATATTAGGCTGCAACTATATCTCCAGTTGCTGAAGTAAATGGTTTATTTATGCTGCACAGTTCTGTGCTGTTTGTTTTTTTTCTGAATGTAATTCTCTGACAGAGGAATCTTTGCTAGCAGAGACAAATCAGAGTTGATGCTGATATGAACTTTCTAAATGGTTTCTTTGCTTCTGTGAGGAAGAGAAATTAAGGTGTTGAAAAGGTGTTGGTTATGGCATGGAACAGTAATTGTAGAACAAAAAAGTTCCGTGTTCCTAATTTGTGCATTAGAACATCTTAGGTTTAGGTTCTTGTCTTGTTTGTCTTCAGAAGCCTGTACTGTAAACTAATTTAGAATCCATGTATGTAATAAGGTGCTAAGGTGACTAGTAATAAATTCAACAAAAGACACTTACATTAATATTACATATAAGAAGTCTATATGTTTCCATATTTGTCTGTATTATGATTTCATATTTCACTTTTAAGTGAATCAGTGAATTGAGGTCGCTCATTTTGACTATGTGCATAACTTGCATGGCTCAGAAGAAAGGTTGGTAAACAGAGAACAATTGATTAGTTAAAGACTGAGGTTGTGGCGAAATTAGAGAAGGGATAATTACCTCAGCACCCCCTGAGGTTCGGTATAATTACCAAAACATCCCTTGAGATTTGGATAATTACCATTACAACCCCTCAAGTTTGGATAGTTATCATTACACGTCACTGAAAATCCTAAATATTATGAGTAGACTCCCTGCACAAGGGGTTGTAACTGTAATATATGTATATGTCCAGGGGGTGTAATTGTAATATGTGGATATGTTTAGGGGGTGTAATTATAATTATGCATTAGCTAAACTGTACAGAAGGGAGTGTAATAATAATTATTCAAACTTCAGGGAGTGTTCTGTAATTATGATAAATCTTAGGTGGTGTAGAGATAATTATCCCATTAGAGAATTCATTCATGACATTGATATTGAAGAATTCGTCTCTGTGATCAGATGGAATACAACTGGATTTTGATTGCTATTTCCAATTGGGAATAGGAGGATAAATATACAGATGATGAAATTTGTCTGCATGGCATAATTCACAGAATTTTGCTATCAACATCTGATAAGATTGATTGTCTGATTTTTGACTTTAGATCACTCTGATTCTTCCCAAAAACTTGCTGTCAAAGCCCTTTACTTGGTTAATATTGATAAGAGTTTCCTCCATGATCCATCTAATGTGCCCGACCTTATTCATCTATAGATGTTCTAACTTAAACAGTAACATGTTTGTGGTGGTTCACTGGTGTTATCCTCAACAGTTTGATCATCCTGGATTGTCTACTCCAATTTGGCTTACTTTGAATGCCTTGGAAGATGAAGGTAATCTCAATATGTTTTCCCTTGAATCCAGGACATGACATGAAAAGACGAATGATCCGAAAGTTGTTGCCAAATTGAGAAGTTGGCAATCACCATCCGAAGGAAAATAAAGCCTCTCATGTTGCATTCATGGTGGGAATGTTGTTACAAAAAAGGTCAATTCAGAATAGACTAATCAGGTATGATGCCTGCCCTTTCGTGTGGTTAGCACGCAATTATCGTTAACCGGCCATTGTGAACTTGACTTCATTGTTGGCCAGCCAATATGCAATGGCAGATGGGCCCTCTATAGACTGGTGTCTTGATAGATGATCTCTGATAATGAATGAACAGGACCATTGTCATTTTCTCAGGACATAAGAATCTATTCTCAACATTGCGTTTGAATAACTGCTGGTAACTGATCCTTACTAGAGAGTTGAACTTGGGATTTTTTGATTCTTTTTTGGGAATTATGTGTAGGATATTCGTTGTTGAGAATTTATTTATCGGGTTTTCTAATAAGTTGGAATAAGCTCTAAATGTTCCGAAATCATTCCCAAAATAGCTTGAGAACTATAGTGCATGGATACTTCAAAAAGTTACAAGTTGTGTACTATTGGACATTTGTGGGACACCTATACGCTTTGGGTATGCATGGAATACGTGTCCAATATGCCATATGGCATGTCGGAAAACTGAAAAAAAAATAGAAACACTGTGTCGGACATAGATGAGGATGTATACACACGATTTTAGACATGTCGAGTCAAAAAAGATTTAACAAATATTAAGATTATTAATTTTGTTCGAGCTCATCTTTTAGCAGTATTTTTAACATGCCATGTCTTGAAATATATGAAAAATCTGCATTGTCATGTTCGTATTGTGGCATACATGTATATGCATCATAGTTTAGAAGTAAGGTCATGAGGTGCCAAGTTTGGGCATGCTTGGAGATTATGATTAGATTAAAGCAAATAGGGATCTTGGAGAAAACTGATTAGAAAAAGATGGGAAAGGCCAAAGAGATGTCGTAATGAGCAGACCCACTATGTCTTCTTGTCTTTATTATCATATCTTTCAAAGGTCCAAACTTGTCTTGAAAGGAGTCCAAAAGATATAAAGTGTGTGCTATCTCGTCGTCGGGTAGTCGCATTAATTTTATTCTACTTTTTATTCATAATGTTAAGGGTCAAATTGGACTATAAAGAAGAAAGTTTGTGGAAAATGGAAAGAATGATTAATGTGCGCCCATAGAGGATTTGCCCCTTTAATCAATTGAGTGTTCAGTGTTCATTTTCTTGGAGAGTAATGATATTTAATATTTATAATAATGACAATTAAGTATGAGGTATTTGTATATTTAAAATATTATTGAAACAATATTACCTTAATATATTCTATTCTTTCAAATAATCAAAATATGAGAATAAAAACATGAAAAAATAACTAATCTGAATATTAATGAAAAAGGGTATTGTAGGAATAATCCCAGTGAAAAATTGTGGATTTATAGTGGTAGTAGTTAAAATAACAAAGTGGTTTTAGTTGTGAAACGCAAAGTTGAAAACTCAAAATTTAATGAGAATTATTTTTGATAATAGTATAGATATGGATAGAAATAATTAGAATAAGAATAACTTATACTTGAATATGTTTTTCATCTTATTCAGTTATACGAACGTGAATTCTATAGATTTAAACCATAATTGTTTGGGTAGATAAAACAAGTTTGGACGTCTCATGAACACTTGTAAAATTACTTTGATGAGCATTATTGTACGTGGTCCAATAATTACGAACACTTAAAATATGCTTGGTCTTGAATATAAAAATTGAGTGTATGTAACTTATCATCTTCTACTTTTTTGTTTGTTCCACTTTTCTTTTCATCTTTTACTTATATGGTGTTTATTAAGTTATATAGTACTTATTGAGCTTTAAGCGTCAAATATTGGATATGAACTACAAAATTAAGCAACAATTAACTCTCCTAATTTATCTGTCTTGACATATTGCCTTCATAAATGAAAACACTCAATTCACTCAACTCAAACCTTATATACCATTTTAGGTTTTGTAAAAATATATAATTAGCAAGCTAGTATATGACTTTCGTGTATCTTGTTTTTCGGGAGAAATAATTATATTCAATTAATATATCGTCAATACATTAACATTAATGTTTCATACATTTAAGATCAAATTTACTAACTAGAACAAGAAAAATCTTTCAAATTATCACCCAATGGAAGAAAAAAAGTTCATTCGTGATGGCTGGGAATTGAATAAATAACCTCATTGGTTATATGTGGGGCCTTGTTAAAAGATGTCATTGCCATTTCCGCTAAAAGTCCATCTATTTTTGGGCAAAGGAGGTAGACATAAGTGTTTCGAGCAGGAAAAAAGAGTTCTCACGATCTATCTTTTATTGAGATATATAAAAATCACATGTTAATTTTTCAATTATATATTTTGCTTAAAAATTCACTTCACATGAAGTGTTATCATGACTTTAAGCTGAAGGGACAAAGTATACAAAATCACTATTGAAATATAAGTTGTCAAAATTAATAAATCTTATGCTTTAAAAAAAAAAAAGAAATTTGAGGGTAAGGTGTCACTCGGCCATTTACATTGAAGTCTTTCTAAAACAAAAGAATACTCGCAAATGATGCGTGATGAACCAATAAATTGTGAGCACTAGCATAAAGGGTGAGGAGAATGATGATCTTTTTCTTGAACCATTGAAATTGAAAGAACAATGGCAAAGAAAAAGACTTGGGAAAAAAGCACAATAGATTCTTAACAAGTTGAAATTTCAACCCCACCCGATACAAAATGTCAACATAATACGAAATATGATAACAAATATTATTATGTTATGGGTGGCCATTCAAATTGCATAAAGGGCACTTATCTTGTGCTATTTGACAATTTATTTCAATATTATATGTGGAAAACTAGAAAAAGCCATTGCTCAATTATATATATGCACCTTTTGATCAACAATAAAGAGGTCCAACATTTTGTTGTGCCTTGTGCATGTGGGGCCTACAAGAGATGTATTTTATCAATTGTCTTATTGTTAAATTTTATATATTAATTAGAAATTTGTCCTTCTTCAAATTTGGAAATTATTTTTCCCGATGAGTTAAAGTATCTCTTTAATTTGGCCCCTCTTGATTCCATCCTTATCAAGAATATTGTGTCTCGAAATCTTTATTTTCATCTTCATAGTCATTGTGTACCGTTATCTTCGATATGTGTTGTTATGTTCATCTCTTTATTTTTGTTATGCTGTCGTTATGAACTATAAATATTAAATAAGGTTATCACATAAGTTTTATTAAAATAGTATCTTCATACATCTTGTAGTATCCGCTTTTGAAATAAAATATTTTTCGTTTAATTTGTGAAATGGACAATTAATCAACAATACAATAAGAATTCCAAGCAAAGACCTAATGTACAACCTCCTAATATACAACCTTCTTTTTTCTGTATAATACACACGCACGCACGCACGCGCACACACACACACACATATAGTTGGAACTTAGCACTATGCTATAATATTTTAGAGAGTAAAAACTATAAAAACAACATGCAATCATTCAAGCTTCATTGATTAATTAAGAGATCTTTAAGTTAAATATCACTAGTGGAGATTATTTATTTGGTAACAGTAGTCAGATTTTATATATAGTATCAAAGTCCATGTTAATTATTTATATTTTTATTATTGATCTCTGATTTTAGTCACGAAAATGTTTATGATGATATAATCATGGGTTATAATAATGTTTCTTAAATATGTTCCTCGAGTCTCATGAACATCTTTTCATGTTTGAGTGTGAAAGGAAACATGGAGGGAATATTTGTGTTATATAATTATATTATGAGTGATATTTAATTATTGATTTGTACATTTATTTAAGGGAAAATTACATTTTTAGAAATAAGATAAAATTGGATCAAATACTCTCCTTATGCTGAATTTCCATTTAGTCCGTCAAAAATGAGGATACCTTATAATTTGTTTTGAAGAACCAATGGGCAATATATATAAAATTCACAACGAACTCCACACAAAAACTCTTTCTTTTCACTAGCAATTTAATTGGCACAGAGATGTGTATACTTAAAAATTTATAGTATAAATAAAATAAATATTTGTATTCTCAAAATATAAAATAAATATTTATTTGTTTTTTATAATATTTTTGGAGTATGTTTTAATAATCTCAATGTATTTATTTGATTTTTCAACAGAAAATATCTAAAGTTATAATAGTAGATTTGAAGTTATATAATAATTACTTCTAACTTTGATGTAAAATTGGGATTATGAAGTCTAACAAGGATATTATAGGAACATCACATGAAAATACACTAAAAGAAGTATAATGTTTTATATAGTGTAAATAGCTGGCTAGCAGTTGTGGGATGCAATTCCTGCGTACGTACTCATAAAATATTATTTGGGCATCGTATGTTATATGTATGAGCATATTTTCCTTCTTCCAAACAAAGGAAAGTTGAAAATATGGGGATGGAAATGTAATAATTTTTGTGCAAAAATATGTATGGGGAATGATATACGGTGGAGCAATATGCGCAGTAATGAGATTTTTAAGAATTTATGTTCACACAAACAAGATGGAGTGATGCATGTGAAGTGTGTTATGCAAAAGCTAAAATTAGTAAAATTTGGTATCATAAATGAGTAAAATTTGGCATCACACCTTTCATTTTAGATACAAAACAGACTTCCCTTGTAGTTATTATTTAGCAATTTTTATGTGGCTTCCGCATATATAGAGTATTATTCGAGCAATATTATTTAATATTTTATTTATTTCAAATAAGTAGAATTAATATGAAAATATAACAATAAAAAAGGATTATTCAAATATGCTAATACAAAAGGATAGTTTACGAGTAGTTACAGCAGGAGATAGTGAAGCAGTGATTGCAGTTACAAAGAATAAAATTGAAAAAAAAATCAAAATTTAGTATCCAAAATGTCATTTTATACCCAAAAGGTCTTCCTTTTTATAATAGTATAGCTAATGTTATAGATAGTATGGGCTATCACTTTAATTTATAAAAATAATATTTCTACATTTTATTTAAAACTTATACATATGCTAGCGAATATTACGTGTATATAAAATATTATTGAGGTATCATATATATAAATATTTTTTGAGCATATTTTATTCATTTCAAATTAAGAGAATATAAAATATGAAAATAAAAAGAATATGGCCTTTTGTAGAAAAGAATGTGTATGAGAAATGATAGTAGAGGGAAAATATAATGAATGAAGTGTTAATTATGGTACTGAAAAAATTTGCAGTTGCAACCGTAAATAGAGTTTTCTGTGTCAAGTGTACATATTATGTGAAGGGTAAGATTGATAAATCAAAATTTGATATTACGATTTTCATTTGAGACACGATACAACTTTTCTTTTAACAAAAAGAAAACATCCTTTCACTAACGACGTAAAAATTAATCATCACAAAGTGATATTTGTAATGAATTTTGTCTCATCACAAATTCGATAGTATATGCCTTGTCAATAATTAGTTCTATGACGAATTGAAGTTTATCACAAAACTAACATTTGTGATGGAATTTTCCATCATAGACTAAAATAATTAGTATTTCATTACAATTTTGTCACATATTTTGTCACATCTATGATAAAATTTTGTCCGCCACAAATTTTTTCATTAATGAAAGGATATTTCCCTGCAGTGTGTTATAATACTATATATATATATAACACGATAAATATTTCTCCATATAAATATAAATACACACCATACAAATATATAAAATAAATAAAAGTTTTGATATATTATATTATGACATGAATCTCAGTCGCATAATCCTTCTACCTTCCATGTCGCTCTAATGCTCTAGTCTCGAACTGGCAAATTAAGGGTAGGAGCCCTTTCTAAGACGATTTAAATTTTTAATGTGTGACTTAAGCTTTACTATTAATTTTTTATTGACATGGTCCAAAAAATGAAAGAGTTTAATTTGTTATATCAATAATAAATTTTATCTTGTGATAATTTGTAAAAAGATATTAACTAATTAATATTAACATAATTTGCTTTTACATTTTTTCTTCTTTAATTGTATTTTATATGAATACAATATTAAAATATACATACATAAAATATTTGTTAATTACTTTTAATGGCACTCAATGGCACTCCCTCTCTCTTATAATTTTCAATTTCCCTGCTTACGCAGTCTCGCTCCCGCTTCCGCTCCCACTCCTATAATACCCCGATTTCTTTATTCATTTTAATTTTAAATTCAACCCATAACTAGAACCTTGGAATTTTTATTTCATATTAAAAATTTTTCATAGTTTAGTAGTGTTCATACTTGAGGTCGATGAACCCAAGTCGGATCGCTACAGCTCTTGTACCCACTTCCGCTTAATGTGGCTTAAAGCTAACAAATAATTAGGAATTTTTTTTTTTTAAGATGAGTGATTATATTCAATTATACATCAATATTATTCCATAAAATATTTTATAGACCAAATATATGAACTAAATACAATTCAAATAATTCGGATATGGATCGGTCCGATTATATATATTTATTTTTTTAGGTGAATTACTTTAAGCTGCGCACATGCACACTACCGTACTGTCATTCACTTACAGCAGGTGCTTTACTCATCCCCCACGAGCAGTAAAGTTGATCATAAGATGTTCTCAGGATGTCAACATTCTAATGTTATCATGCACTTTCTTATGCCACGACATTTTACATTATGAATATAGAAGGTACTCGACAAAAAAATTTATTTTGTTTTATTTTATTTTCTCTCCAGTTGTCATATTAATTAATGAGCATTTTTAATTAAATGCAGAGCCTAGTAATAATTGTTATATATTTTAAGTTGATCATTTTTGTATCATTTACATTTTTAGGGATTTGAATATTTAAAAATGTACTTCAAGAAACATGTTTGGTTTAGGGCAAGTACAATAAAATTTTGAAATTGATTTGGCCATGTGAATGGTTGATTCAATGCACTACCAAAAAGAACATACATATTATGTGATTCATGAAAATCATTATCAATTGAAACATTTTTAATTACAATAATGATTCTTATAGACATAACAAATAACAAAATAAATCCTGTTAAATTATCAATATTAATAAGTCGAGATATGTTCATAACAACAACGAAAATCTTGTCATTATTTTTATTTTCTTTACTACATTGCTCCCATGTGTCATTGTTAATAATGGCAACCTAAAATACTAGGGTTGTGTTTGGTTGTGTTTTGCCAATTCTCCAATACACAAACGTATCACATTTTTTGGGTGGAAAACATAAAATTCATTTTTCCAGAATGTGCCTCTTAAATAAAAAAAATTAACTTTAAAAATTACAAAAATATACAATAATCATTTATTATCTTTACATATATATACACACTATAAATTTTAAAACTATGATTATATATATAATATATTATTAAAATCAAATTTCTCCCTACTACCCAAACAAAAAGGTGACTGATTTGATATCTACAGTAAAAATTGTCTTCCCCAAAACATAACCAAACATTACTTGATTCTCAAAAAATAATTTCTGATTACCATCCAAATCATATATAAATAAATATTCATCACATTCCCCAACCACACTATCACATTTCTCAACCCTACTTCTAAAATACCATTTTCCAAATACTATTTCACAAAAATACCCCAAAATATAACAAACACTATCTAGGTTTTTTTCATCACTTACTGAATATGAGCAGTGTCCACATCATTTCAGAAACTCCAGCGTGGTCCAACTCCTTTTGAATTATGTCCAATATACATTTAGAGTGATGTTATGTCATTGAAAACTTAATTCAATGATCAATATTGCATTTTCTTAATTGTATAATGCTTTAATCTAAATAACTTAATGGGTAGATTACACTCGCACCCCCTGAATTTTGGTGAAATTACAGAAAAATCCCTCAATTTTTTCGAATTACAAAAGCCACCCCCAAATGGATGGACGACAATTGTACTGATGGCAATTGCTGATGTCATAAATCTATTTTAATATAGTACCAAAAATACCTTCAGGGGTAATTTTTGTAATTTATTAGAATTTGAAAATTACCAATATCATGAATGTACATAAAATATCCAAAATATCCTCAGGGATATTTTTTGTAATTTATTAGAATTTGAAGGGTATTTTTTGAAAAACATTTGGGTTAGAATAATCATTTCATAATTGTCCGTCACGTTCATAAATATCTGTCCATTTGGGGGTAGTTTTTGTAATTTGAAAAAATTGAAGGAATTTTTCTGTAATTTCACCAAAACTTAGGGGGTGTCGATGTAATTTACCCTAACTTAGTTTAATTAGAGTTAAGTTTGTAAGTAAGGAAAGGCAATATATGCCATTCGGATTAGGTTTCAAATGACATGACATGACATGACATCAATCGAGTGTGTATTAACAAGTGTATTCATACATATCTCAATATAGATTTTTGGTTGGAGAAATTTTTAATATCCGTAACTTTAATTTTCTCTTCCATAATTATTAAAAATATATATAGACGTTAATTGTAATTTTTTGATTTTGCGTTTCTAGTTTCTACCCTAGGAAACAAAAGAAGAAAAAATATAAAATATAAAAAAAATCAAAAAATTATGAATGCATCGAATTTCATTATAGTGATGTCATGAGATATTGTAAATGATGTTAGTAATTTCTAGAGGAAACTCTAAAAATTCAAAAAAACTAGATTAATTGCAATGAGGCATAAGGTGGAGGTCCTATAATTATATCGGTCATGAGTTTCATTCCCATCAGGGTGTGGGCTGGGTTATCTTTTTACTGTATAGCAAGCTATTGAGAATTTTCTTTTGATTGTTATTGTATTGATATTTCATTATTATCGATGTATTCATTGAATATCGTAATCGCTAGATTCTCTCAGGGAAAAAAGAAAAAAAAGCTTATTTGAATTTATAGCTAGGCTCTTTCAAGACATAAAGTAAAATAAAAGACCCACGTTTTTTAAGATGTTACCAATTCCTTTAATTTGACTAACACTATGTTCAGTTAAAGGATTTTCACGAAGAAAGGAAAGTGTTATGGAAATGAAATGAAAAGAAATTAATATGAAATTCCAAGTTTGTTTGTTATTCAAATAAAACATTGAGGAAAGAAGGAGAAGAAAATTTATGATGTATTGAAAAAGAAAAGTGACCTAAATATGTTTTTCCTTTATTTTCTTACCATTTTGTAAGGAAAATGATTTCTCCCCCAGTTAAACTACATTTTCCTCAAATTTTTCTTTACAATATTTCCCTCACTTGGATTGGATTCCCTGTTTCACAATGGTATTTCATCTCTTATTTCATATTTTTAAATACATGTCATATTTATTTATTTATTACTAATATTTTTATAAAGAAGCATTCAATGCACAAGACATGAATTTAAAATTTGGAATATGAGATGAAATTAAATGTCATTTCAGAATAGAGGATCTAGTTCATCTCTCACAAACCAAACAAACAAAGACATTTTTCTTAGCATTTTCTTTTATTTTTTTCGCCAAAATCTTTCTATCAAACTAAATGTAAATCTTACTTTCTTGTTCTAATTTTAAGATGTCACCAATCCCATGAGCTCCTAAAACTTACAAGTTTTATCTACTAATTAAACTTGTTTCAATTTTAAGTAGTACCAAACATGCCGTATATCAGTCCAATCCCAAAAACTATGATAAACCCTAATGTTATATAGAATGTTTTTTTTTTCAGCTTTAAGGTAAATTTTAATTCGCAATTAACTAACATATGTTGTTACCAACTGGCTACAAAATTATACAAAATTATGGATTAATACTTGATAAAAAATTAATTACTATGAAACGAGAAGAGAAATATCTAAAAAACTAGAGACTAATTATAAACTAATTAAAGAATGATAACATAAATTAATTTGGTTCGGATCGATTCTGAAACTTTTGACCTTGGCAAAGCTCAAGATCCTCTCCTTTGCAAACCCTAATGGAGCCAAATTCCTTCAATTATGTAGAGTGCACTCTATATGTAATGCAAGTTCTTCATATATAATAATAATGATAATAATAATAACAATAATAATGATAACAATAATAATAATAATAATAATAATGATAATAATAATAATAATAATAATAATAAT
>JACFYI010003636.1:18125-52851 GCA_014898755.1 Handroanthus guayacan | reverse complement strand
AAGAAAATGTACAGTTTTTATGGTTTGATGGACTCTTTTGTAGTTTGGTTTTGGCCTTTCTTGTTATTATTATTATTATTATTAATTTTTTTTAAGGTTTATTATATGATTACAAGATATTATTTTTTATGGTTGGTTTTGGGGTAATTGCTTTTTGGGTCACAATAGGCGTGGAGAATTCCATTTTGATGCTCTTATTCACTTCATGTTTCATATATGTCGAGGTTATTGTATAATCAATCAAGTATTTTTATAAAAAGAAATATGTTTTGATATAAAGAATTTGAACTCACACCAAAGCGGACCGATCTATGTTAAAATTTTTATTTAAGAAAAATAGTTTATACACTTTGTATTTGTGTGAATTATGGAACAAAAGATGAAAAAAAAAGTTAGTTACTAATTATTAATTATACCTCACCACAGAAATAATGCATAATTTTAGTGGGGGTTGTCGAAAATCCACCATATCATATAGGCATTAGGGATATTTTCACCTCAATTTAGACATTGACAAATGATATTTTTCCCTTATTGATTTTGGGTCATTGGCTATAATTTCAGTCATAGTTGTTAATTCCGGATCATTAACTACTAGTTTTGTAAATTCTTGTTGGCAAAATCAAATTAATTTGTAATGTTACTTTTTTTCTTTTTATCATGACTGTTAATTTTGGATCATTAACTACTATTTTATGATCACGACTTGAATTTTTTATTACCACAATTCAATTATTTTGAAGTGTTTGTTGTGGGGTAATTGCTGGCCAAAATGAATATATTGGACTGTCGTATGGTTTAAAAATTTGAATTATATCACTGCCATTAGTTATAACTTTACTTTTAAAACAACAACAAATCAATCCTACATTGTTACGTGTATATTTTACAAAACATGCTTTGAGTCTTTTGTCTTTGCAAGAATATAATTATACTTTCTTTAGGCATCCAAACCTAGTATTTTCTTTTTGTCTTTTTTCTTTTTTTTTTTTTTAATAGAGACACTAGTTTCATAGGACCACAATTGTGATTTCTACGGGGAGGTGGGATCAAACTCATTGTCCAAATTCCTAGACATATGTAATAATTCACAAATATATATACATATATATATATATATGTACGGGTATGAGATCAAAAACCACTACGGGTCACCCTACCTATATATTAATTTGGCATGGGAACAGAAAGTCAGCCATATTGCCAAAATGAAATAGTTTGATGTTCATATTTTCACAAATAAATAAATAAATAAAATTAAACAGATGTAATGATTAATTCTGGGTAAGGAGCATTTTAGTGTGTCGAGGGAATTTAAATATATATAATTAATATATATATGATACCTCATCCAATCCAAAGTTACTAAATCAACAATATATATATATATATATATATATTAATAATTATTACATAATCAAGCAAGGTAATGTCAACTTTTTTTTTTTTTTTTTTTTTTTTTTTTATCAATATTAAGTATCATGGCAATTGTGACCTTTCTTGTACGTAACTCTCATCGGTTGGGTCTTTAATTTCTCTCTCTTTACGAGGGAAAGGGTCGTCGCTTTGGCAAAAGAGGTTTTTATCTCTTCTAAGAAAGATTGCTTTGTGAGTGACAACTGACGGTGAAGGCAACTCGATCAATTTGATGTAATCTTTTCAAACTTCCACTTCTCTTTTTTCTTTTTTTTTTTCCAACAATATTATAAGAAAATACTTCTTCACTAATGAAAAATTAATTTGTGGCAGATAAGATCATTTCATTAAAAATGAACCATACTCGTAATGAATTTATGACAAATTTCTAATAGATTTAAAAAATGAATAAAATATGTATAAATAATAATGCTTATGGCAAATTTGTAATTAATTTCTATAACAACTTTCTAGTTTGTGATAGAAAATTCTATTACAAAAGTTAGATTTGTAATGGATTTCAATTATGTTAGAGAATTAACTGGTGACAAAGCATATATTAACAAATTTGTGACAAACAATTTGTGATGAATTTTTAAATTTGTAGTGAAATTTTCGGTTAGTGAAACAGGTATTTTCTTGTACTTATATGCTTGCTGGGTTGTTCTGGCCCTGGGAAATGAATTTTGGAAGTGTGAGAAATATAATTGATGTTTGTTAATGTTTTGAGTATTAAATTATAAAATATTTCAGGAAGGAAAATTAATATTTAATTTGGTTGTGTTTCGAGGGACATGTTTTTCTGTACTAATGTTTGTTTTTGTTTTCGCACACCAAAATCATTAATTTGTCAAAACACAATCAAACATATATAGTTTTCTTTTGGATTCAAGCGAATTTGTTCTCTCTCTCCTTTTTATTTTTTTTTTTAAATTAAAGTTGAAAGATACTCAAATTTGATAGCATTTACTTTATCAGGTGAGATACATGTCTTTGTATCTCCTTTTCACAAATATGTTCAAGCTTTGTATTATAATTTTCAAACAGTTCGATGTCATCGTATCTGACCCAATGCATAAAGCCTATCATAGTTGAAACTATATAATTTATAACTCTATATAGCATTATATATACATATTAAAAAACAAAAAGAAAAAAGAAAAAACCCATACCTCCTCTTCCAAGCAAACCTCTAAATTTGAAGTGACTAGTCAACAAAAAATTCTAGCCCCGATTTTGTACACACTTGATACGAGATTTGTATGGGTGATGAGAAACATAAGTAGTCACGAACAAGTGGCGTGAAGCATGCAACAAGAATCTAGTACCATGATCATATGCATAACAATTTTCACACGACCATATATGGTTTTATTTAGGAGTAGTCAAAACCTATGAATATTTATTTTTATTTTAAAGTCAGATTCTCCAAATTAATTATTTTGCTTTCACAATCTCTAATTATATTAATTGTATCAAACTTATAAAATTCCCAGTTCAGTGACTACGTACGTATGCTATACATGGAGGGAATTTTTAATTATACACTAATTATATCAATAAATGATGACCTAGCATCTGGAATCCTTGGCATTCACACTTGTTATCTAGTTAAATATGAACATATATAAATATATTTAAACGATTTTCCACTTCTAATCTAATTTTTTTTTTTTTAAATCAATGTATAAGTGTGTGTGCGTGTGCCTCTATATATATATATATATAATTCGTATATAATTCGTTTTCAACTTTCTCAGCGGACGTATATAAAGTCGTTTTCATTGTTTCTTACTTAGCTTGTCTTGTGGGTAGTTTTCTTTACGTATAAAGAAAAGGGTTTCCCTACTCTGAATTGGATGGATAAGATTGTATTGACATTTAATGTTTGATCAAAATAATTTGGCCAACTTTGCTTGTGCTTTTCAAACATCTTGTTAATTAGATGTCAATTTTTTTTTTCAATTTAGTCAAAAAAAAAAAAAATTAGTAAATTATATAGTGTATGGTAAATTTTTACCAAATAGTTTATAGTTATAGAAAGAAAGCATTCGCTTACTAATGAAAAAATTCAGAGTGACAAATTCAATAAAATTCAGCCAAAACATAATTTTGTGACAGATTTGGTATATTGTGACAAATTTGGTTCCATTACAAATTTGCTAGTATTGAATTGAAATTAATCTATCACGGGACTAGCTAACAAATTAGAAATTTGTTATAGAAATTTATTATAAGATTATCACAAGTTTAATTACCATTCATACCTATTTAATTTTGCTTATTTTTTAGATCTGCTACTAATTTGTTATCACAAATCCGTCATAAATATTGCCTATGTATATATTGGCATCGATCTTACCTGTCATAAAAATGTAATTAGTAAAGGGATGTTTTTCTTTTAGTATTATAGGTTTTCGAAGTTAGAAATACCATGATCATATAAGCTCTATTAGAAAAAAAGATAAAGGATTCTAGTTAGCTTACTTTTAAGGTTTTAACAAAGATCCTTTTATTCTAATTAAGGATTCTAGTTAGCTTTACTTTTAAGGTTTTAACAAAGATCCTTTTATTCTAATTAATCTCATGGACTACAAAATTTCTACTACTAATTAACATCTTATAAGTTCTAATATCTTATTCGATCCAGACACTTCAACGTTAATTGTAAATATTTTAAATAAGTGTAGTCAAACACTCTCTAACAAAGTTATTTCCATGTTTTAAACAATGTAATATTGTGGATTGTTCTTATTTTGCATTTATTTCTATATTCTTTGGGGTGGATGGGGCGGGTGCAGCTAATATCTAATATCCAGATATATTGGAATTCAAATTTATGACAGAGTTCACTTTCTTTGCTAAACCAAAAACCCCAAAAAAAAGGGGAAAAAAAGAAGAAACAAAATGAAAAAAAAAACCAAAAAAAAAAAAAAAACTGCTCGTTCCTTTGTAGTTGGATATTATCCCTAGTGTGTGCCCAAACTTCACAATGGTTATCTAACTATATAATTATGCAAAAACTTTCGCATATTAATATTAATATTGTGTGTCATGAAAATCAAATAACTAAAAATAATGAAATGGAAAACTTAAGCATATTTGAATAAATGAATATAGAAATTAAAGCAATGTCGGGTTGAGTATTATACATCAATTAATAGCTATACAATTATTTGATATTTGATACAATGTTTAATTATTTTTCACGACTAATATCCAAGTTTATTATTAAGAGGTCATATTTTTTCACGTAATTTCCAATCAATCCGACCACATACTGTTGATAGAAAAATGTGAATATTTTATTAATAGCAATTAAATTCTAGCTTTATTTTCAAGAAAATGATTTAGAAAAGTTGAATTGGAAAATGGACCACGTCATGTGCTCCTTAAAAGAGATTGTATTTGGGATTTTAACTGGGCTATTTAGACGTTTCCTAATTCGTTAAGCTTTGGGCCCAGAGATGACATAAGCCCAAAGAGGAATAAAGGCACATGCCAGATGAGTATCAGTTATGAGACAAATATAAACCTAATTTAATATATGCATTATATATATAATTATAAGGAGATAAGTTAGCTAGTGGAATATGACTTTTTATTGAATTGGTAGTGGTTATCATGAATGTTAATATTAAAAGGTATTTTAAGCATAACGTATGAAAACATGCCACCAAACTAATTATCTATGGTCTCACACTTTATATAGATGTTGCATGTCGGGTTAATGGAGAAGTTGTGATATTAGAGCACGTCTGGAGAAGTTGCGATATTAGAGCACGTCTGAAAAATTTAACTCTAAAAAATACTATAATTTTTTTTAGCAGTCAATTTAGGGAAAAAACAACTGAGGAAAAAAAATATATTTAGATCTGTCCTATGGAAAAAGTATTTTTGTTGTTATTTATGTGCTCAAATATCATTGGCTTCTATTTGTATAAAAGTTATAAAACACTGGCATTATCTATGAGAAACATCGAGTATAGGGCCTGAGACATAAGCATGGGTGAAAGGGTTTTTGAGGGTGATCGATGTTTCACTTGAGAGAGTACATTGCATGACACTTCTCTTGTTCCTTTCATAGGAAGAATAGTGACGTGGTCCAGAATCTGAACCAGAGATTAGATACATTCTACCTCTTTTTTTTTTTTTTTTTTGGCTAGTGAGTCCTTAACCCTAATTATGTTTTGATGGTGTATTTATAGCACTTAGGCCTAGGATTGATGGGCCCTAGGCCCATCTCTGTTATCATAATTTTATCCAATTAATTCATTAGATTATAATTACTTTCAATCGTATTTAAGGATTATGACTAGTTCATAATTGTTTCTATGCCCTTAAAAGTCATAATATATACATCATATAGCCCCTTACTTTCGATTCGACTTTGAGAGTCGAAATGAGAGTAAGGTAGTTATCACACTTATTACCTAGATTCCATCATTATTATTTTATTTTGTGTGCTTGCTATTAGCTGGTCAGTCTGAATATTTTCAATCGGAGCTGTCTCCCAGTGAGTTCATTTTGGCTGTAGCCACCATTTTGCAGCCACTCTTATCATTATTATCTTCAAAAAGGCTGCAAAGTGGAGTACTGTGTAACTCTATTGCAGGTAGTGATAGAATCATTGAAAGAGCAGATGGAGCAAGTTGTATTCAGCCCCTTTTATCAAAAGCCGCGTATTGAATCCGCATTACCACATATTAAAGGAACTTCTATAGCCTCGTTTGTTGATTTTTGTTGTGGCTTTGAAAGTTTATTAAATGCACAACTATTATTCTACTTCTTTAGGGAAAATTGCTAGTGGTAATATTTCACAGAAAGTCCTGCAGCAGCAATAAGTCACTTCATTCAAGGTTCGACGGGTTCTAAGGATCATTTGATGATCTCATACAAAGTTTGGGGACTTAATTAATTCCCTTGCTTAGGTCTGGAGAGTTTCGGGGGATCATTTTGTTGATCTTAGATGGAACTTGGAGAGTTATTCATTCTAGGGATCATTTAAATGATCTCAAGCGGAACTCAAGAATATATTTGTTTCGGGAATCGTTTATCTGATCTTAGGTGGAACTTGTTCTAGGGATTATCTGGTTAATCTCATGCGGAATTCAAGAACATATTTGTTCCGGGGATCATCTCTCTGATCTCAGGCGGAACTTGCTCCGAGGATCGTTTGACTGATCTCAGGCAGAACTCGAGGAGATATTTGTTTCGGGGATCATTTGGTTGATCTCAGGAGAAATACGAGGGGATATTTGTTTCTGAAATCATTTGACTGATCTCAGGTGGAAGTCGGGGAGATATTTGTTTTGGGGATCATCTATTGGATCTCATGCGAAACTCGTTCCGGGGATCATTTGGCTGATATCAAGTGGAACTTAGTAGCTTGGATCCCTTATTAAGATTTGGAGGGAGCCAAAGATCATTTTGTCGATCTCAGATATTTGTTGCACCTCAGCATGTCTTATTTTGGTTTTGAAAACTTGACTAGCGACAAAAAATTGGAACAATAACACCCAAAGAGCTTTAGTTTATTCTTGCCTGATGAATCGTATTCTTATATCAAAAGTTAAGATTACTTTGTGTCAAATATAATCTGTGAAAGCTAAGGAGTATATGCTTTCAAAAGAGAAAAAAAGCAATAAACATTGAAATGGAGAAAACATGTTATACAATAGCTCAAGCAATACCAACAAGAAATATATGAACAAATTCATTAGTATAAACATAATTGTCACATTGTTTTTTGGTAAATCACGGAAGGATTGTTCTAGATTCTCCAATTTTGTAGGTCATATAACTAAATAAGATATCGGTAGTATCATACATTTTTGCTTGGCTGCCATGTATAATTCTAATAGCTGAATACATATGTTATATTATTATTATGAGCTCTTTAATAAAGACAATAGATCATCATGCTCATATTTTACCTTCCAACGATAGAGGCTATATGAAAGAATAAATTTACACAATCATGTCAACTAGCCAAAATAAGTGGAACTAATACCACGATTTTCACTGATAGAAAATAAATAGCAAATGTCACTCCCAATGGCAAGCGTGTTAACCTATCATATTACTCCAAATAAATCCTGCTTGCTCTATTTTTTGCAAAGCAAAATGTGGCCTCTATGAAATTGTGCAAATCTCCTTAGAATGCAATTGTATTTTATTCTACAACCAAAGTCATTCCTCGCAATTAAATTATCTCTTGGTACTAAGAACTGAATGTATATTAATTTCAAAATTCATATAAAGTAGCTTATGGCTAGAAAAATCCAAAGTGACGCGTTATTCAACTTTTTCTACCATTTTGTCTAGATTGACACAATAAGCATTTGAAAAGATTTCATTTAAGCAAACTAACATACAAGGAGACAAAGGTCTTAGGATTAGAATTAAATTTACATATCTTCCAAATTTAGAGAGATTTTCATTCATTACTTTCATGTTAATTTGATCCTAGGGGCATTTTACACGCTATTAAGTATGATTCTTTCGGAATAAAATAATAGGAGATAGATTCCTCAAGTAAAGAAAAATATTCATCCATGAAACATAGATTCCTCAAGTAAAGAAAAATATTCATCCATGAAACATATTTTAGCTAAAAGACAGACATCCTCTGTGCAAATTGTATCTAGCCTATGTGGCATTTGACATGTAAGTTTTTCCTTTGTGAATTTACTTTAGCATGAATAGAGGCACCAAACTATAGAGAAGTGAATAAAGGCATAAGACCACCAACCATTCATTTACACTGTCAAAAGCATAAATCAAGGTCATTTTATTTACAAACCACATAAACTTCAGCAATATCACTTATAATTAACACTAGTTAAACCTTCAAAGTTTTGAGTTTAGATTATTAGAGTTCAAACGAAATAGAGAAAGAAAATATTAAGCACTCACTCTTCAAATTACTTTGTCTCAAAAGGAAACCATCTCTTTCAAGACAAGGAAGGACTTCAACGGACAAATTTTGCACCCTTGCTGCAGGGTGAAGAGGCATTCAGAACATAATAAAAATATAATATAGTTAAATCACATAATTTCCTTACTGTATATCATCCTTCCTTCTTTTGATTTACCAAATGAAAGATTATTGTAGAGTATACAAATTCCAATTTCTTGCAACCAGGCTTATATACTTACTGAGCAAGACAGTGAAAACCATGGCAATAAAATATGAAGTCTAATGACATGCACAACAAACAACCGACAATCTTTGTAATGGTCTCCATAGCACCATACAAAGAAAATTTCAGCAAATCAAGAGACATAGCATAGTAAACACTATCTCAATCTTTCACTAAAAGTGCAAATAAAAACTTAAAAATGATTACGAACTTCTATTGTTGAATTTCATACCTGTTTAGGCATTTGAAAATTAGAAAAATTTCACTAGTAAATGTAAATGTGAGCCTAGTGTTGCACACTCTACATTCAAATTTCTCGTCTTTGGAATGCAATGCGAAAAAACAAATAAAAAAACATGAAATCACAGAAAGTTGATTCTGCTAAACATATGCAACACTAGAACAAAAACCTCTCACTTAGCTTTTCCAACAGATGGCGTCAAAATGATGTGGTCCAAAATCCGAACCAAGGATCAAATATGTTCTATCTACCTTTTTTTTTTTTTTGCTAGAAAGTTTTGAACCCTAGTTAATGTTTTTATTGTGTATTTATAGCACTTAGGCCTAGAATTGATAGGTTCCTAGGCCCATCTCTATTATCATAATTTTATCTAATTAATTCATTAGATTATAATTACTTTTGATCATATTTATAGATTATGACTATTTCATAATTATTTTTATGGCCTTAAAAGTCATAATAGGTACATCAAATACGAATAAGGATAGGTCAATAAATTGACCATGGATCAATTAACATGACTGATTAAGTGATCGTGGAGTACTGTCACAATCCAACCCATGGGATGGAATGCCGCAAGTGAGGCACAACCTCAATTGCTAGATAAACAAAATGATATTTATAGAATCTTACTATCAAGACAACTTTCTAAATATAACTCATCATAAATTAAGACTCCATAATTCACGACAATTTTCTAAATATAATTCAACGTAAGTTTAAAACTCTAGACATCAACAGCGAGTATAGTAGCTCTAGCTGGCTCTAATCCTTTATTTCCCTTTGGTATTCGAAATATTAACAATGACTACGCCTAGTAAAAATAGTAGTAGTAAAATCAACAGTCTGAAACAATATCTAATAGGAATCATTATCCCGGCACCTTTGAAATTAGGCTTAATTACGAAAACACCTCGTATGGTTTAAGAAATTATATAAATACAACTAAAATATTACAGGTAGACCCTCCTATTAACCTAACATGTTAAGTTTCAAGGTGGTCTAATGTTACATTACACAAGCTCTATTAAATTTTTTGGTATTTGAACTAGTAGTAAGTTTGTAATTGTAACTTCTCAAATCATGCGGAGTACTCTTGTAATTAGGGCAAATCAGGAGGTTTATATTAATACTAAGATTGTGATATCCCATGTTGGGATATTGATGAAATATTCCCTAATATATAAGATATAGTTAAAGAATTTATGTTTAACTATTGGATATTCCTTTTGAGCGAGTTGTTCATAGCTCAATTTCAGGTTGCGCACTGTAGATTCTTAGGCAAATCTCGCTTCTTGGGCTCATGGGCCTGGAGCGTGACAAATGTTATAAGAGTCTAGGATGGGAAAACCTCATTATGACGAGTTTTAGAATATTTAATATAACATTTAGCCTTTCTTACTATTTTTCTACTTACTAACCTTACTAAATAGTAGTTGTGATAATAACTTGACATAGTGATTTTTGCTTAACTTGGTATAGAAGCTTGGTAGGAAAATGACAATAGTTATTTGTCCATCTTCTTTACAACTTTTATAGATGGTCTTATAACCAATGTAGTTTGTTATTAGTCAATGAAAGTATGAAATTTTTTGAGCCAACTCTTGACTTGAATTATTAGAATTGTGCCCTTATATATTTTATTCCATAAGCTCTTGTCATGAGGCGATAATAATTTACAAATTTCAAATAATTATGGCATCTAGTGGAACCACGTCTACTAATGAACCTCTTAGAAAACAGGGAAAACCCAGACGAGTAATAGTTGAGGAGTTTCAGGCACCCGAGACTCCTAATTAAGTGGACAACCCCTGTTAATAACAAAATAATCGAGAGCATGGGAATGAGAAAGAGGCAGAGATAACAAGGTTCTTACGGTTCAATTCACCTGATTGAAAGGAGAACCTAATGATAGGAAAGCATAGGCTTGGTTATTGAAAATTGAGAAAATTTTTCGAATACTGAATTACACAGAATAACAGCAAGGGAAAAATGCCAGTTTCCTCTTTGAAGAGGTGACACACTATTAGTGACAACTGGTATTAGAGCTGATAACCAATTGAAGGAAGCTAAATGCTATGCGGGACAAAGTGCTATGCGTATGGAAGCCACCTCTTAAGCTTGCAGGGCAAAGTGCTATATGCGCGAGAGCCACCTCTAGAGTCCCAACGTCAGGTGGGCATTTCTAGGCTCTGTTAAATTGCAACGAGGACGTTGCATTCTGAAGGAGGGTGATTGTGATATTCTACATTGGGATATTGATGAAATAGTCCCTAATATATAAAAAATAGCCGAAGAATTTATGTTCAACTATTAGATATCTCTTTTGAGCGAATTGTTCACAACTCAATTTCAAATTGTACACAGTATATTTTCAGGCAAATCTTGCATCTTGGGCCCAAGGGTCTGGGGTGTGACAAAGATTTTCATGCAACTATAACAATAAAAGTTGGTGGAAAGTTTAGAAGCCACCGTAACAAAACTAATTAAAATTTCAAAACTAGTTTTGAGCTTGCACATCACAGAGTTTCCATCATGTAATGAAGCATTATAATCAATATCATTTAAGATAATATATTTGGAGGAGTATATTTTACTAAGGATATAGTGCATTACTCATGAATTTTATATATAGTGGAGGTGATCGTATATATACATATGCAAAAAATTATCATTTGTCTTTGAACATAAAGTCATTAGAGTAGAAAGCGAACAACCGCCAACCTTTGAAATTATGTACACTTTATTCTCTAACAATTTTGATTGTACAATTAACCACCCCACCTTCGCAAAAAGTTCGTTTATTCACCTTGATATGCTTAATAGACCATCCGGAGGAAAGAAGAAAATTTGGCTTAATTTGACCAAAAAGACGGATGAAGATGATGATGATGATAGGCATAAAATCATTGCTTGGAGTCAATGACTATTATAAATGAAGTAGGAATATAGTTAATGGGGCCAACGGCCTAATAAGAAAACCTAGCTTGGGAGATATAAATATCCCTTAATTCTACATAAGAGAGATCACGTATGAATTAGCGAAAGAAAAACCCTCATTAAGCAGAAGACGGAAGATTCACTTGGAGATCTCAATCAGCTGTGTTCAAGTGTCAAGAACACATTCAATTCATTACTGATCCCTAGGATTCAGAACCACATCATTTTGGCGCTGTATGTGGTAAACAAACCTTTGACTCATGAAACGTTAAGGGTGCAGACAAGATCTAGAGCACACACTTCAGGCATGCACTTTGATAGAGACGGAGAGACGACTGCCGTTGTGAATGGGCTTTCCCTTCCATTGCTGAACTAATCCTCGGTTGCCCTGACACCTCCACCCACAGGTGATCAACAATCCTCGATGTCGGAGGCCTCTTTCCTGCAGATTTCTCAGGAATCACTCATTGCGTTGGTTGAGTACATCTTTGCAAGGGCCGCCACTAAGACTATTGCAGAATATGTTGGACAATAGCAGCAGGATGAGCCTCCAAAATCTTGTTGTTGAAGTCGAGAATCTTCCTTGACTCTCGAGAAGACTGAGCGGGACCCTCGAAAAGAGAATGGTCCCCACTTGTGCTCTCAATGGCTAACTCAAGGTGGTAACCGTGTCCGCTCTTCACGCCCGCAAACATGAGTCTTCATTTCTCCATGACAAAGCCCTTTTTGCACTATCATCCTGGTAAAAGCCCTCCTAGTCAGGTACAAAATGCAAGGCCTCCCCATGTTTGATGGCACTAGAGATCCTTACAAGCACGTTGATGATTTTGATTCTAAAATGGAGATACATAACTTTAGCAAAGCAAGGTATTATAAGATGTTCGGCTCTATTTTGAAGAAGGAAGCCTCCAAATGGTTTAACCAGCTGCACATCGACTCTACAACAAATCTCCAGCAGCTGGTCTAGCATTTTCAAAGTGACTTCATGATTAATAAGAAAAGCCCCAATACGACCTTCTACCTATTCGCGGTTATTCAGCGAGAGGGAGAACCTTTTTGGGACTATATGAACCGATTTATACAGGCCGGACGCGAAGTGTTGTACCTAAGTTCAGAGCTCTTACTTGAAATTGTCTAGCATACCTTGAGAAATCGCAAGTTCAAAGGAGTCGATAGCGGATAGCCAATAGCAAACCTGGAGGAACTGATATTCTGAGCGGATAAATACATTTGCATTGAGGAAGCAGTGGAACTAGCACTAGCCCAGAAGAAAAAATCGAGAGAAGATGAGTACCAATCTCCTAGGAGAAGGGAATAGAGGAAAGGCCTATTGGAAAGGCCCAAAAAGCTAAAAGACAATTCGAAGAGACAAAATCGGACAAGTACTTTCGTTTCCATCGCGACAGAGGGCAAACTACCGAAGATTGTTATCACTTAAAGATAGAAATCAAGAAGTTGATTCAACGAGGACATTTGAAAGATTTCCTAGCAGACCATCCCGACAGCTGTTGTAGACAATGACCATCATCCCAAGGTGACCGTTGCCGTTGATGCCCCAAGCAGCAGGAGGAACCGAGGCAAACTCCCCAATAGCACGACTCCGATAACCTTTTCTGTTGTAGGAGTTATAAACATAATTGTGAGAGGCCTAGTAGGAGGAGAAAATAAAAAAAATATGACTCACTGTTAATAAACTAATGAAAAAAAAGGGCACACAATTCCATGGCTTCTCTATCAAGCCCTTATTCAACTTCCTCCATTTTGATGAGCTCTTCGTAAGGATTAGGAATTCGACATGAATATAGGTTAGCGTGTTAGTAGGTTCAAAAAAAGTACAATTTTATCTTTATAGAATTAATGTATATAACAATATATAACAGATAAATGTGAATTTATAAAAAATTGTATTTAAACTGTCACAAAAACTTTTTTTTTCTTTGAATAATAATATAGATGCATAACATATAAACTTAATTTCGAATTCATATGCTTTCAAAGATCAAATTGTTTTATTAAGCTCAAATATTTAACTCCCTACGTAGTCAAGTTCATTTTAGATGTTCAAACTCAATACTGCTCAAACAAAATTGGCTCAATTCAAAAGTAGTTTTAACTTGACAATAATTGAGGGTTTCTTCCTTGTTTACATTTTAAAACCAAGTAACAAAGTTGCTGAAAGTTGAAAACCCATTCTTTTGATATTTTAAACTTTTGTCTTAATCTATTTTCTTAAAATTCTTTCATACCTTAGTATTCTTAATCTAATAAATCTAAAGAGGCTTTTTGAGTAGAAAGTTAGAGGTGGCATTCGTGATGTATTGAATTAGTTCACGTCAGATTAAAGTAGGAAGATTATAATATGTTGCTAGATCCCAATCCAATTAAAAATAGAATTCAATCTAAGCCTAACTATAAATAATATTCAATCCAAAAATCTCTAACTTGAACCTAACTTGAAAGTTTTCATTGCAACCCGTACATGTCAAGCAACTAGCTTATCAATCCAAATCCACGACCCATCACATTTTAACTTGATTATTTTTCATTTCTACACTCTTCATTCAAAAGAAAAAGAAAATCTAGATTATTTTATTTTCAACTGAAATTTTTAAACACATATCTAAATATATTTTATCATCAGTTGTTATTTATGAATTTATTGAAAATTATGGCATTTATCAGTTTTGGATTGGGTTAGATTGGCTTAATAGATTGATAATATTATTCCACTTCATCGTATTTATCAGATAAATCGAGGCCCAACTCAAAACCAATGATAATTTTGTTGCTTATCGAGGTGAATATTGTGTTGTGTCGAGAATTGCCACTTGCCACCCATGCCCTTCAAGCGATTTCTACCGGATATAGAAGTCGCAATAACAACCGGGCGCCCACACGCTTCACCTTTCCCGTTTCCTGTCTACGATCAAATTATCTTATCTCCGAAATTTTTCCTACTGCTGGTTGGATATTTGAGGAAATTTTCTGGATGCCCAACAAGTAAATTCTTTTACTTTGCTTCGATTCTTTAATTCAACTGATTTTTATTTTTATTTTTTCAAATTTTTTGTGTTTGTGTTGAAGCTTAGAAGTTAAATTGGCAATATTTGCTAATTGCGTGGATACCCTCTTGAATATTAAAATAATTTTTCTGAAATCTTTGTTTGTTTGGTGGTTTTGCTTAGCTTATGGGCTTTGGCACTCATATTTTCTGCATAAATCGATCTATGACGGTTGAGCGCTGACCTGCTTTGATATAAGTTGTGGCAATTGAGTTTAATCGAAGAGAAGCTGAAGGTTAGCGGGGTATTACTTGTACACATGTTCCAGAGTATAAATTCTGGGTCTATGTGTACTTGAAGTACTGAACTTTGTAACTATATGCAAGAATGAAAACTAGTTTGAAAATGAAACTGTAATTGAAAGTAAATTTGAGCTTAAGTTATTTTGTAGTCAGGTAGTTTGAACGTGAATAACAAGGTTGAATGTTTATGTCTTGTGTGCCGAACACTTCATTTCATATTTAAGTTCAAGTTTATTTCAGTTTTGGCCTCTTTTAGCTAGCTTTGGGTTGCCATATATCATTTTGTTTCAGTCCGACGTTAGCTGTATATTACTGTCCTTTTGATCCTGTTTCAAGTAGCCTTAGTTGTATATACAGGCTCATTTTGTGAGACCATTTCAGGCTTGTTTCAGCCCCGAATCTGACCCAGTGTGTGTATATCTTTCTCTCATGCAGAAATCATTCATATGTTTATGTTTCTTAGTTGACTGCTTGTTCTCCTCATTGACACAATGCAGGGCTGAACAGTGGTGTCTGCCTATTTGTTGGCCTTTATTTTGTAGAATGATTTGTGGGACTCAATTAACTCACCAGAGTACATTAGTAATTTGTTTGTTATGCCCTTATGATCTTAGTTGAGTTTCTGGCATGAATTTGCATGCTTGTTTACTCAATATTTTTGTTAATTTTATCTAACTAATTCCAACTTTTGTGGTTCATTTGTGGAAGTGTATTCATGTTCTATGGGAAAGTTTTTTCTTCATCCTGACATATGGTTATTTAGGAATCAGATTTTTGTTATCTTTTGTTATTGTCTGAATCGGACAGAGGAGGAAGTTGATATTGGTTTGTCAACTTTGGAAACTTTTCAGGAAACTGAAGCTACACAAGCTTTTGGTTGAACCGTTTCCATCTACATGGATATCTATGAAGGTGATGTGCTTGGCACAACATCCAAACCTTCAAGGAAGAGGAGGAGTAATTTGAATCGTCGTCCTCCTAATGAAACAGAGTCTCCACAAGAGTATCGTGATTCTATTTCATTGTCCTCAACATCAGACCATGCTAGTGATGCACCAAGCGAAGGCAATGTTGTCCACGAAGGTATGAATTGGAGGGAGGGACTGAATCCCAATCAGTGCATTTCTAGGGCATCATACACTAACCTTACTGATGCCGAAGCAGTGCATACGAGTTATGATGAAGATGTAGTATTGGATGGCCTTAAAAAGTTTACTGAAGATAACCTTGCAGCAGGTAGCTCGCAGAGTCTGAAAATGGAAGAAAATCAAGTGAGCGATGTAGTAATTGATAGTCACCAATCGGGGAATCAAGGAACAACATCTGATGGAATTGGAACTCGAAACAAATTCAATAAGGTCAAACTCAAAGTTGGAGGTGTAACACACACGATTCACACAAGATCCAATTCAGATGGTTCTTCCGTACCTGGAACTTCTGCTGCAACTTCTACTCCCTCAGATACCATTTATCCTTCCAATAAGCTGAGTCGACAGGTATGTCTTCCATCACGAATAACTGTTGACTTTCAAGTGATTATCACTCTGAAATGCAGTGGTATAGGCTATGTTCCAACATGGAAATGCAAACCCATGTATATGTATTCTAACACCACAGTTTCTGATGCTAACTGTCATGTGATAGTTTAAGATTTGGGTCAGGGGAAAACAATCATGGGTGGTGCATGTTACATGACTAGAAATGTTCGTTAGCCTACGGCTCGGATTGGATTCTACCTGTGTGACTGGTTTTACTCTTTTTGTCACCTGAAAAATTGGACTTTATATTTTCATACGATTTTAAAGCTTCTTTGTCCTTGTATTATCTTAAAGTTGCTTCCTATCTGCTTTAGACATTCCATGAATAATTGTCAAGTGTTAGGGCAGGTTGATTATCTTACAATGCCAGTGTCTGTTAACAGGAAAACTTTAATCCCTATTCGACGGGTGAGAAAGGTGGACTTCGCGGTGTGCCATGGAAAGATTTTTCCAAAACTGGTTTTAGCTTTGGAAAGGGGGATTCTTTTGGGGTGGATATGCCAGAAGCATCCGTCAAGCAAGCTTCGAGGCAAGGGAGGTCATCTAAAAGCAAGTCTATTAAAAAATATTCATCTGCTGAAGTATATCATGAAGAAGAAGATGAAGAAGAAGATGATGATGATGATGAAATTCGGTACCTTCGCAAGCTCAAAACTTCAAAAATTGCATCTGGCGACAATGCAGAATATGAAGATGAAACCAGAGGCAAGAAATTGCGGAAGATCTCTAGAGTAATGGATAGAAATATGAATGAGTATGCTCTGGGTATTGGAGATTATGACTCCTCAAGATCTGCCAAAGAAAGTAAGAAATCCAGATCAGTAAGAGCATCTGAAGATACTGACTATATGGAAGAGGAAGAATCAGTGTCGGATGGTGAGATCAAACAGAAGAACAAGAAACAGAGAAAGGATCCAATTGATGTCTCTGAATATCCCAAGAAAGAAAGTTCAGTCACTACCCGCAGGAGGGCTATTTTGATTGGTAGAGACAGCTCACCAGGATTAGGTGCTAGTTTAGTCCACTTCCCAGATGGATTACCACCTGTCCCACCAAGAAGTGAGGATTGCCTATTTGTGCACTGCATAATGGCATTTTCTTCTATTATTTCTAGTGAATTTCCTGCTTATCATTTGAGTTATTATTGGCAGAGCCAAAAGAGCAACTCTCTGAAATGGAGCAACAACTGAAAAGAGCTGAGGCTGCCCAAAGGCGTAAGATACAGAACGAGAAGGCTGCTCGTGAGTCTGAGGTTCGTTTCTTTTTTTCGCTTCATATATCATGCTGTGTGTTTACCGTTGAATACTACCGTGCATCTGAAAGCTCACTTTCATTTTATCTCAGTAGATTAGTTCAATACAGTTTCCTTACATAATGTTCATGGAATGCGTAGGCTGAGGCAATTAGGAAAATCTTGGGTCAAGATTCCAGCAGGAAAAGGAGAGAAGAGAAAATTAGAAAACGGAAAGAGGAATTAGCACAGGTAAAAAGTTTTTTCATGAACAGCATTTTATCTCTAAAGTTTATAATTACTTGGACTAGCCATGCATCATCACGGTGCAGGAGAGGAATGCGAATGCTTCTATGATTGCGTCCAACGTTGTCAGATGGGTCATGGGACCTTCAGGGACAGTTGTAACATTTCCTGATGAGATTGGCCTCCCAAGTATATTCGAAGCAAAGCCTTGCAGGTATGAAATCCAGATAGCCAGCAGCACAACTGAAACAGATAATTAAAGTTCCGGCAAAAGCTCCCTTTTCATAATTTAGTTTGAATATATTCCTGTAAACGTTGCAAGTTCTCTGTGATCAATGCAAGAATACCTTCTTTGCCAATCTTTTGTGTTACTCTAATTTGAATTTGACTTTGATTTCCAGCTATCCTCCTCCACGAGAGAAATGCGCTGCTCCTTCATGTACAAATGTGTACAAGTACAGAGATTCAAAATCGAAGCTCCCTCTATGCAGCCTTCAATGCTACAAGGCAGTACATGAGAAGGCACAACCTCTACCTGCTTGGTAATCAACTGGCCACTTTCTGTGTGTTTCCATAGATGCCATAGTTATAAGGTAAATGGACCATGTATGTTTCTGTACTCGGAAAGATGTATATGGCCCGTAACCCACTTTCTGTTTTGATGCCTCACTATTTTAGTGTATAACTGTTATGTTTGTGTAGAAAATGAGCTGGAGGAAAATTGAAAAAAGAAAACAAAAAAAATAAAAATGAAAATAAAAGGAGGAGGATATTCTATTTATAATACCTCGGTACATCTCCATATCATATCCATAAGCTACTTGTATAATAATATAGTAGTCATGCATTATATTCGTCATTATATCATGAGACTGCACTAGTCTTAGGCACCCTGATTGGTGAATCCTTGACAACTGCTTTGCTGTTTTTTAAAGATAAGCGATTACGACATTCGAACAATAATCTATAAATACATTAATAAAAATTAAAGATTAATACAATAACAAGAAAAATAATGAATAGCCTATCAGAAAGTAGAACAATCTTCAATAACTTATCATATGATAAACATACAATCCAACACATTGGTAGAAATGGAACTTGTGACCTCTAGAACGTAACTACAAAAACACTTCTTGCAAAGCTTACATATTATTATAGTTAAATTTACTAAAAGTTTAACATATTGAATGAAATATTGGAAGTAGACCTCCGATAAGAGGTGTGATTATAATTTTTCAAATCACGAGGGTGTTTTTATAATTAGATTGAACCTCACAGGATGTTCAGGTAATTGTACCTAATGATAACACCATCCAATTCGAACCTACGGAGAACAAAATAGGTCTCTTGAAGTGCAACCCTAATTTTTACATACTCAACCTTTTTCCTTGGTAAGTTTGATTTTGCCCAATTCATCTAATTATTGTTGCATTATGCAATCGAATTAAAATCTATCTATATTACTTTGCTACAAATTAATGTAAAGTATCTTCCAAGAGCTCACACGTTTTATGGTACCATCTACAATTGGCAAGTCTAGTGAAACTCACTTTGAAATGTTCATAAATCATAATGAAGATCATCAAGCTCAAACCACGATACATTACTCTTGTTGAAAAAAATATGAATTGCGCCTGTTCATGAGCGTAATGAGCTTGTTCGAGTTCAAGCTTGAGGTTTTTCGTAGGTTGGGCCTAAGGCCGAATATAAAAACTTAAAGGTTCATGGCATCTGCCGAACTTTTATTCTATTATTCTTATATTTTAGAATAAATTTTCGTTTTGTTAATAATAATGTCACAAATAATAAAATTAGTGTTGTACCTACATATAACAATAAATTTATATTATCACAATAATTTTTCTTTATAAAACTTACATTAGTAATTTTGAAAAAAAAAATGTATTTATGACAACAAAATATTAGAGTTGATAAATAACATTAGTAAATTTATTTACTATTTCTAAATAGTAAGTTTTGTTATTGCAAGCATAAAACTATATATGTAGTAAAAGTGAACTCGAATTATCTATCATAGTAATCTAATTTTATGATAAACACATTACTTATTTAAAATTATGCTGTATTTATGTGAATACACACACACACACACACACACACATATATACACCAATATAGGCGAGCTTGAGTACTGTTTTGAGTTCAAATAATTAGTTCAATTGTAAGTGAGCAACATCTCAGATCGATTAGCAAAGAAAATTTGGTGTTGGTAAAATTGCATTGTAAATACCATGTCAATGTATACAGTGTTGCATATATTGATATAAATAAGAATTCTTAATCTTATTTTCAAGCATTATAAACCCCCAAGGAAAAGGAATATTAATAACAAAAAAAGTAGGCACTCGTCCTCAATTTCATATTAATCTTCTATTAAATCATAATGTTATATGATAATCTCTTTCCTATTATTTTCTATAAATTTATATTCATGATTCATAATTGAAATTTTCCTAATTCCATAAACTTAATTTTCTCTTACGATTGAGAGGAAAGCAGTATGGAGAAGGCCTCTTGATGAAGAGTTTTTTTTATTTGAAATAGGACAGACAAATTCCCAAATAATATATTTTAGGATCCCAAAATTTATTATTTATTTCTCCATATTAATTTCTGGCATTTCGTTTCATGATTATGCCATTAATGCAAGCTTTATGTCCCACAGTGACAAACGTTCTTGTACATTATCACGGAATAGAATGAAGTTAAGAACCCCTCATCCCAATGGCTTCTTTAGAAAGTATAATTATTTACTATGGATAACAACGAAGTAAAGAAGACCTTATCCCAACAATTTGTTTGGCGACAGTTTTTTTATAGAAAGCCCATTAAATTATCAGTGGCCTAATTCTCCTATAAAAGCCATACCACCATGCAAGATTGTCACAATTCAATATCAATTCCCGGAGCCATGTCTATTACATACTTGTTGGCACTTCTCCTTGCAATATTGGCTTTTGCCATTCCATCTATTGCTAGAGAAGAGCTTAGTTATGGCCAGGAGTTGCACAAACACAAGCATGCACCCGCACCCTGCCCAAGCCATAAATGGGACTTGGAAGAGCACAAGCACAGACACAAGTGCCATAGACCAGCACCAGCACCAGCACCAGCACCCAACCACAAAGTAGAAGAGCTCTGGAGGAGGCACGAGCCCCCACATGCACCGACTCAGGCTCCCAAAATAGCACCAAAAGCCCCATCTCCCAACTATAAGTAGACGAGCTTTGGAAGAGGCATAAGCCCCCGCACCCACCAACTCATGCTCCCAAAGCGGCACCAAAACCTCCTAAGTTTGAATAACTAGGATTTTTCTAGAATAGAATGGTAAATTGGAGAATTTATGCATGACATGAAAAATTGTCTACTTAATTGAGATTAATTTATCTTTCCGTCAAATTTGAATTAAACTCTGATTTCGTTCTTTTTCAGCATTGCTTTTCTGATCTAACTAAAGAGCCATGGTTATATGCATGTTACAAATTTATTAGTCTCTTGTGTGTGGAGGGCTGCCAATTAACAAATAATAAATAGTAAATAGAATGAGAACGCCAAGGTGGTGATGAAGTTCAAATGGATTTATTTCGATTTTATAAATGAGAATTTGGTGATAAAATATTTTGGATTGTATAATCGTGTTGCATCTCTTATTTTATTTTATGAAAACATATTGAATTTATTCCATTCATAAATAAATTTTTCAATCAAAAAAAATAAGAGAACAGCTCTTCACCAATGGAAGAAATGTGATGGCTAAGATTTCTCATTGATGGATGATAACCTTTGACGAATTTGTGGTAAAATATTAACGGATTACAAGAAAATATGTGAGATTGATTGAATTCATGATGAAACTGTGATAAATTTCTATAACAATTTTTCAACTTGTAATGAAAATTAAATTTTATTACACAATTCATATATGTAACGGATTTCAATTTTGTTTTATAACTAATCAATAGTAAGACATATACTAACAAAACAAAAACTCATCAAAAAACAATATTTGTGATGAATTTCATTAAATTAATAGATATTTTCATTAGTGAATATGAACTGTTTTCTCGTAGTGTAATATGCAAAAGCTGAAATATCTATTGAAATAGAGAATTCAAATTTTGATAAAAATCATTTAATGTTCTATTTTTCACTTATTTTCTACTATCCGAGGTATTTGAACTTTCATTTTTGAAGATATAGGCAAAAAGCACATCTAAACAAAACCCTTCTCGATTGACAACCTTATAGGATGCAACTTTTTCTGTATTTGGTTTAAATGATTTCAATTTGTAAGAATGACTTAGGTAATGAAAAATTTCAGATGATTCTTAGATGGATCTGACAAAACTCATCGCAATTGATTTAGTAATTAGCTCAAAATAATTAAGAGCTCAATAATTTAAAATTTATTGGTTATATCAAAATCCTTAAAACATATATGTTATGAGTTCAAAGTACAACCTCTAAGATACATTCAAGTAATTTAATATCTAACAACTTAAAATTTGATTATTTCGCATGACACAATCCTACTTCGGAAAAATAATATTGTTGCTTTCATAATTCAATTATAAATCATAATTAGCAATTAGCATTCTTGATCCATGTGTATAAGATCCAACAAATAGTGCCACGGGAAGAGGTTTTGAATGTTATTACTGCCAATATATGGAATAATATGTGTGTGTGTGTGTGGAGAATCTCTACTGCATTAATGACAAAATCATGGAGTTAATTAGTTCTAATGGATTTGGAAATGTAAATAGTGCAAGAAATTAAACTATGATTTCTTCTAATTATGATGTAAGTCGTACACGAAGATCAAATTATGAAAGATTGAGTACTAGAATTTCCCCAAACGATAAACATAGTGAAAAATTAATCTATACAAACTGAGAAATTTGTAATCAGAAGTTTAATTTATAGAAAGAGTACCTGAGAAATTTGTAATCAGAAGTATAAATATTTTTCCACAAAAAAAAAAAAAAAAGAAAAAACAAAATCTTTAATTGTGAAGTTTAAACTTCAATTCTAAATATACTGAATTAATTATATTTACTCATGCAATATAATTATGAAAAGAAAACCAAAAATCTCAAAAATGTGATCTTTAATTCTCATATTCAATAAATTCCCCTTTTCATGCATGTTCATAGCTAGTATTAAATAATGATCAGATAGAGCAAATTCACACCGAAAAAACACTATAAATAGCCCTCTAATTATCAAGCATGCACTTGTAGCTCATCCAATTCTTCGCAATATTCTCTACACACTCTTGTTCTTCTCCTCTCCTGCGCTATCAACTTAATTCGCATTTCTCAAGGTATATTTTCCTAATTACGTACAATTTCCGAACACTTCTATATAGACTTGCACATTTTCATCTAATATTTTCAAACATATATATATATATGTATGTATATATAATAATTCTAAGGAAGAATAGTGGCTTTTATTTTCTTCTCATAATTAATTACTTCCATGTATACATATATATTGCATGCACATTTTTGTTGCATATTTACATATATTATTAAACATTTAGATATTTACATATATATATATATATATATATTCTTATAATTAATTACCTCGATATCCTTTGAGGTTTGCCTAATTACAAAAACATTTCTTATAGTTAGGAAATTACCATACCCCCCATTATTAGTTCAATTGATAAAAAACATAAACAAAGCCTATGTAATTAGACCCAATGAAAATCCAATCTACTGGTAAAAACAATGCAAGTTAATTAATCTAACAATACGTAGGGGTATTCTTAGATTTAAATTTTTTGAATAATTACTTCAACACCCCCAGAGTTTTATCTTATTACCAAAACACCCTTGTCGTTTGAGAAATTACAATAACACCCTTGAATATTATAGTACATTAGACCCTTTGAAAGCCTAATAAGTTTACTTATAAAACATTACAATATAACTAGACCCCTGAAAATCTAATAAATTGACCAAAACTTTACAATTTATAAACCCCTTATTAATCTAACGATTGGGGGTATTGTTGTAATTTCCAATCAGATGACAGGATGTCTTGGTAAACTATAAGTGCAAATCTCATGGGCTGTTCTGGTAATGATCCCAATAATTTTTCAAACTAAAAGGAGTATTTCTATAATCAAATCATAGAGGAAATTATGCCTTGTAAATAGTTAATGTTCATGAATTGTTTGTTTCATCGTTCTAGCTAAATTATTGAAGCAATAATTATTTTGCAACAAGTAAATTTCAGATGCAGATCTTTGTCAAGACCCTAACCGGAAAAACCATAACACTTGAGGTGGAGAGCACAGATACTGTAGAAAATGTGAAGTCTAAAATTGAAGAAAAAGAAGGGGTTCCACCAGACCAGCAACGGCTCATATTCGCCGGAAAACAGCTGGAGGACGGCCGCACTCTGGCCGACTACAACATACAGAAGGAGAGCACCCTCCACCTTGTCCTCCGGCTTCGAGGAGGAGCTTTTGCTGCCTAATTATATTTTTTATTTGTTTCATTAATTAATTATTAATAGTAATAATTGTTCTTTATATGCGAAATTAGTAGGGGATGATGATCTTTAATTTGTCTTATATCGTAAAATAATATATTTGAACATTTAATAAAATGGAATGATGCTTGGGTGATTGTTTTTTATCACTATCATCAAGTATTTGTTGAAATGTTATGTTTACAATTTATTTCATAATTGAACACTGTGGAAATAAAAAGGGTGAATTGCACTTGCTACCTTGAGATATATTTGTTATGTGAATTAATCCTCTTGTGAATAAAAAGGAGACTTGATCGAAAAACGTATCATGTATTAAACTCACTTTTCGGGAAAATAATAATAATAATAAAAATAATATACGTAAATTATTTTCTAATTATAGTTATCTTAATTCATTGATAGCAGCGGCCTAGTGGGAACAGACTAATACTACATTAAATACACAATTTAGGATGTAACGGCATGATTGGTATGTAGGAATAAGACAAGAATGGCATGGGCATTCCCAAATTTTGTGATGATTTTTCATTTAATTTATTTAGATAAATACTTTTTTATTTGTATGTGCATCTTTAAGGGTTGCAATAATTATGAATTTTTTATTGATTTTTTAATATTAATACATCAGGACTCGGTAAAAAGATATTTAATTTTGTATTATTTATTTAATTAAAACAATATATCATACGTTGAATAATTGTTTTCACATAAAATAAGAACTACAGTATAATGTCTTATTTTTATTGTACTTAGTTAATCTATTCATATATGAAATGAGATCTCTTTTACGCGTAGCATCACTATAGCATTTTCCTCTATTTGAATATTAGTTTCAGGAGCAACGTCTAATTCTAAGAATAAGAACACTTTTATCATACAATATTAGGTTTAGAAACCAATGGTTGATTATATAAAAATGAGTGTTTTCTCTTTTTTTTTTTTTTTTTTCTCATGCTTTACGTTCTTTAAAACAGCTTATACATACATATGTATAGCGTATATAGTTTGAGCTGAAAAAGGTAACAATATAATATGGAAAGACATAAATTAGGGGTTAGAAATCAGCAACCTTGCCAAGAATCTTCCGCGCATATACATAATTATTAAGTATGACAAAACAATTTATTTTGTAGCTTTTATATCCTGCAAGCAGAAGGAAGTACCCTAGACAATATTTAAAGAGGAAAAAACTATATTAAAAAAAAAAAAAAAAAGACTCTTTGGTATAAAGAAGATGATGTTGCAATTATGCCACCAAGGGCATAAAAGTAATTATGAGACAAAATAATCTTAAATGGTGACAATAATTAGAAATAATTGCAATCAAGTAATTAATATGATTAAGGATTTAATTAGAATAAAGAGGATGGGCCCACGTGCCAAATAAAATCCTAGCTTAAAAGCTATAAATACCACAAAATACTAAGGGGCCTTTTGATATGACATAATAGATGGGTTTATGGTATTTGAAATCCTATAATCTCTTGTTTGATACATTGGATTGTGGAGGCATGTCGGCCCCTTTTTCACGCCGAGCCTGCCCAATTCATAAGATTGGTCTCCACTGTTAATTGCCATTTGGGATAATCGTACCTTAGGATTGCTACCACCTTGCTATTGAAAATTACGGTCACGCCCCTACTAATTTTTTCCAAATTACAATGATCTCCGCCATGGATTTGAGGGCCCACATTCCTGCCTTGAGAGAAAATATCCCAAACTTGCTCTCCCACTCCCGTTCTTCTGAAACGCAGCCTTGGAGAAAACCCTGGCCCTTGAAGCGCTTCTTCTCTTCTATTGTGACGCCGCTTTTGAATCAAATCTTGCTCCATTACTGGTTGTTGTTCTTATCCAGGTAAGGAGTCATGTTAACTAGAGGTTCTTTAGGTTTGTGTTCACATATGTTTTCTTCTTCACATTTGGGCAGAACATTTTCCTTCTTATTGTATCAATCTATTACTGTATCTAAAATATTTTGCACATTTATATATTAAAATTAGTGTTCACTAATGGTGTTGGGAGGTTACATAGCAGGGCTCCCTTCATTGTGGTAGTTGTCTGTTGTGCTTGGCTTGGTAAGTTCAAGAGTCATTTGAATCCCGTACAGGAGAGATGGGTCTATTGTTGTGAATATTACCTTCTAACATTGTTTGTTATTGTTGTTGTTGTTCTTATTATTATTTGTTCTTTTGTCTTTGTTTGTCAATATATGTGTGTCTGCTGATAGGCAAATTACGGAACGATTGTACACTCTGGTACCTTAACAGATGATGGAGCACAGCTGTATGATTACAGTTTTAAACATATTTCAATGCATTCTATCATATCTTGTGGAGCATATATGTTGAACCATGCTACTGGTTTTGTTGTAAAATCCATAATTTTTTTGTATTGGGTTTGCAAAGGTTACGAGCGTCCTGTCTAATTGTTAAAAATGGATGGATTTCTGTTGCTTATATTAATAAGCCATTTTGTATTAATTGTATCTCAATGTTATGAATGATGACTTATGTCGATGTAGTGTTTTCTTGCTGACCTTTTTTGGCTCTACTTTGTAGTATTTGATTTGAATTTGCTTTGACTACTTTGATATTTTGATGCAAAGATGGAACTCTTACCATAGTGCGAATTCATGTGGATGAATACTATAATAATCACTTTGTTTGGCTATCACTTGGTTTTAGGACTTCATACCATACAAATGTAATGCATTGGAGGATGAAAATTCGGATTTTCCTATGGCTTAGTGCATTTATGTTCCAGAATGTTTTATCTATTTGTTGCATATACTTTGTATGTATGTTACTTTTGGGTAACAATCCACGTAGACAACTACGATATCCTAGAAGGTGAAGCGTCATATCAAAGATATCAATGTCACATAATCACATACGTAAGGATCCGCATGAACAAAGTTGTTCTTAAATTCAAATGTAACATGTGGAAAGGTTACGATGAACCCAAAAACGGTGTGATGTTGCTGTAACTGCTTGAAGTATTGGTGTGCCTTCTTATAAGTGAAGTTGGTGCCATATTTCTGGTTCACTGTATCAATGGAGGATCGAATTGGAAATAAGTCTGATCATTTAATGCTAACGTTACCCAAGCGAGCATACTCTGCTAGACGATAGACGAACTCTTTCTCGCACGTCGGATTCCATCGCAAGTTATAAAACAAATCTTGTTGGTCACGAGGATTTCTCGGAGCCATTCCCCACACCACTTCAAATAACCTGATTATGAAGAAGAGGACGAAGACAATCGTAGTGGGTGTTTTAGCTTGGGCACAGCTCCATATAGGCATAAATGATCCCATTATATAGGAATCTCTCTCCCATTTGATTAGGCAATTCATCAAGATGGTGTTACTGTGTTGCCATTTCAATCTATCTTATGCTCTCAATCTATACAAACAACTCAATGACATTTTCCTGCGCCATATCTGAATGAGAAATGATAATTATGTCGAAAAAGAATGGGGGCAACCAGGGAGTTTACATCTCACATGGTCATTTCAACATGCAAATAAAGGGTCACAATACAGGCTCTGTCAAAATGATTTCTAAAGTTGAAATTAGTGGGATAATTAACCAAAAAATGGCTGCACATGGAATCTCCATCTCTTCTTTTGGTAGAGACTACTGACTATACGGTGTTCTCCCTAAGTTCACATGTGCTCTACATTCATCTTCCATGCTATATAACTTAGGCATAGAATTCGTTGTCATCATCTTTTTGTTTTCTTCAATTTGTTGTATATAATTCATGGAAAATTAGTAAATAACCATTATGAGCTTACAGGCAATCTTTATTTTCACAATTGCCACAAATCTTCACATTTTTATTTTAGTACAATAACACTATCGTACCTGCCACAGATCATTTACAAATATCACACTAACATAACAATTATAAGTCCCATTGCGACACCCACGCAAGCTATGAACATGAAACATGTACATATGATACATGAACCAATAACATACAGGACACAAGTATTAGGAATCGAAACTGCCATCGATGTGTTCAACAATGGTGTTGCCCATAATGGGACAGTGCCCGAAGATACCGTATGTGTGTTTGGGTTGTTGTCGGAAATGAAAAAAAGTATGGAGGATTCACCAACTTCTTGTTTGGACAATCCTAATGATGCATTATCTTGTGTACAGCTAGTGGACCACGGGATACCGTGATATTCATCCTACCATATGAAATTACCCTTATGATGTTTACCATTCGGACACTTGTAGAACCACTGGCCCGAATTCTGCTTCGTATTAGATTGCCATAGAACCATGATACCTTTGCCACAACAACACAACGGCGTCGACTTAAGCAACATCCCTACAACACAATAAAGCAAAAACTTTGTTGAGAAAATTCATAGAGTCCATTCATAAATACTTCATAAACGAAAGCACCATATATTCAACAGAAGTTTTTTTGTTCATAGTTATTAGCTTTTAATTGTGCTAAATAGGGAAACTTGATGACATACCTTAGCTCCTTCCTACAAATAGTCCAGCGGACTGTATTAGCTTCAGCAAGGGAGTAGAAAACTCTGCTCCATTTCTGCAGAAAAATGGCGTTTCAAAGGGAGTTTATAGGACGTTTTTTACCGTTGAGCACAGTCAGATTGCAACGGTCATTTTTTCAGAAAAAAATAAAGGGTTGATCAAATTTTCAATTTTTTGAAGCCAAATTAAAGGTTACATCAAGAGGGCAGACTGGTAATTTAAATATAGTACTTCATCCAAACCTTCCAATCAAACAACATATTGTGGAATATAGAATGAGAAAATGCCCAAGTCTATCTTCCATATCAAATAGAAGAAGCCACTGTAGTCTCACTTAGTAGCTGCCGGGCTATTACAATGGAATTTGGCCAAATGCAAAATCAAACGAGTCCTAAAAAGTGGGCACTAATAATAGAAAAGAAAAAGGTGTGATTATGAAAATTAAGAAAATCATCTTTGATCTTGGTCAGCTGTGTTCGCGAGTCAAGAATCTATTTAATTTACTATATGATCCCTAATTCGAATTGAAAAACACATCAGAAGAGGTGGAGCTAGACTACCAGTTCGATGAAGTTGTGGCATTCTTTGCCAAAAATTACAGCACCTATCTAGTAGTAATGGTTGCCGGATCAACTTTTGGTAGCTTTGTAGCTAGAGAGAGATCCATGCATGTCATCATTATGCTATTAGCATTTTTCATTACGTGAGTTGGAATTTCTTTTGTCACCACATTAAAGAAATTCGGTAAAATTGATTGGGAGGCCAAAAGGATTACAAAGAGTTGAATATAATTCGATCCAAAACAATTTAAGATTTATTTGAATAACTGACGACTTAATTGAAACTTTAATTGAATAAAGAACTTATTTGAAACTCAAATATAATTAATTTTCTTTCTCGTAACTCCTTGCACTTATGCTAAATGACCCTTTTAGAAATGTAACAGTGTAGAAAGGAAAAAAAAGGAAAAAAGAAAAGAAAAACAAAACAATTAATGAATTTGATAAAAAATATCGTGTTTTGAACAAAAAAGTTACTATTTTGAATGCACGCTCTAATTTGATTAGTTACAAATATGATATACTCATATTTATACTTGCAACTTTAGAGTCCTAAGAGATTAATAAGATTCATCTTACGATAATGTGGAATTTTTTCACCAATATCTTCTAAATATTTCGACAATGTTTAGAAAGACCTTAGTACAACTTTTATATAATGTAGTATTGCGTTCACAATGTTCTATAATTATTAGAACTTTTTAAAACCTTTTACAAATATTTTGAAAATAATTATTAGTACCTCTCTTGATGTTTAATCTAATAATTATTTCATAAACGTCATCGAATATGCACTATATAGTTAATATATATTTGAAAGAAGTGCATGATCACATTAGGTTCAACCTTTATCAAATTTTGAATTGTCAGAATTTTGAGTTTTTTTTATTAATTAAGTAGAAAATTTTTTATTGGTTGTTGGTCTAATAATTTTAAGATAATCCTAATTTTTTTAAATTCAAAAGAATTTTCATAATTCTAAGGTAAAAATGTTTGGAAGTATTTTGTTAAAGGAAACAAAGTAAGAAAATCTTATATTTGAAGAAAAAATATGACTTAAACAATAAACATGGAAAGGATGATTAGATATAGTCATAAAAAGGTGTAAATGAGTTGAGCTTGGAAAATTTTTTTCACCTGAGTTCAAGCTCAAATGAAAATAATTGAGCTCAAGCTAGACTGAAGCAAAAATTATCGAGCTTCAGATCGAACTCGAGCTTACTCATTAAATAGAATATTAATTAATTTATTTTTTCTATTAGAAAGCATTATTATTATTATTATTAACATATAATTTAAAATCATTTTCATAAACGCTTTGTTGCATCCAACAATCTTATTGTTTTCTAGAGATTTCACCAATACCCAAGCCTGATTCTTGTGTAGAGACTCAATTCCTTCCGCCATAGCCCCCATCCACTATGCTGACTCCCTGCAAGGTCTAGCAATCAAAAGTGAAACAAGCTCATTAGATATTGTTTTCCCAGCAGGTATCAAAGCATATGCCACCAAATCTACATCCACATATCTGGGAGGTGGCCTAATTGTCTCTTCAACTTGTCTCTTACAATGGATTGTGGCTCAATAAGTGTATCAGGCGTCTCACGAGGAACTGAATCATTGGGAATGGAAATCTGCTAAGTAGATAGTGGAATGCGAACCTCCAACTCCACCTACTTCAATGATACAAGAATACCTGCATCAGACTCAACTTCACTGTCCTCTATAGAGCCAACCATAGTAGACTCATCAAAATTAATGTTTTTACTAGTAATCACCTTGCATGTCTTAGGATACCAAACCTTAAATCCCTTAACCTTGAAGCATAACCAAGGAAATATACATTTGTTTGATCTAAGTTCTAGCTTTCCCTTGTAGACATGTATACATACAGGACAACCAAATATTCTAATATTTGAATAATCAGATGCATTACCATACCATACTTCCTCTAGGGTTTCCAACTCAATCTCTATAGATGGAGAGCGATTCACCAAGTAACAAGCAGTAGCAACTGCCTCTACCCAAAATTCTCTAGAAAATCCAGCATTAGGAAGCATTCAATGGGCCGCTTGAATCAAAGTCTAATTCATTCGATTGGCAACTCTATTTTGTTGGGGGTGTCCCAATAACTGTGTGATGTCTCAGAATGTCAACCTCCTTCTAATAATTTTCAAAATCTCTGGAACATAACTCCAAATCGTTATCACTGCAAAGACGCTTTATTTGCTTTTCTCTCTGTTTCTCAATCATCGTTCTCAGTACTTAAATCTAGCAAAGACATCACCTGTCTGCTTCAAGAAAAGTACCTATCATTTTTCAGAGTAATCATCAATGAAAGTCAGCATATACCTAGCACCACCCTTGGAGGGCACCTGAGATGGACCCTCAAGATCTGAATGGATATAATCAAATCTCTACTTGGTCCTATGAGCTCCTTTGTTGAAACTAGTTCTTTTATGTTTTCCAAAGGCACAATGCTCACAAAAATCCATCTGTTAAGTGCTCTCCCCACAAAGCAAGCCCCGTTTGCTCAAAAAAATGCAAACGCATGTGCCATGGCTTTATATTTGAGAGTCAAATAATATGGAAGAAAAAGCTACAACTCCACCTAAAACTGTGGAACTGCGAAACGTATAAACTTCCACCAGCTTTCATGCCTTTCACAGCAACAAAAGCTCTTTAGAAATTTTCAGCACACCATTAGAGTCAGTGTACTTATATCCAAGGGTGTCAAGAGCACCCATAGATATAAGATTATTCTTCAAGTACGAAACATGTCTCACTTCTGGGATTTTAATTGTTCCCTTCCCGACAACTTTATAATTAGTATCACTGCCCATAAGAACTACTCCAATACGGAGCTATGCATGTGTTGAAAACAAGTCCTATTGGGACACATATGAAAGGAACAAGCTGTATTCGTAATCTAGACATCGTCTGATCTTGAATTATCAAAACTAACCAAAAGTGCACCTCTTTTCAGTATCAGTCTCCGCAACACTAGCTTCACAGGCTTTACTTTTCTCATTCTCTAATTTTCTTTTCAATTTCCAAAAACCGGCCTTGACATGTCCCTTTTTCTTTTGGTAGTTGCACTTGACTAGCTTACTCGATTGTGATCTACCTCTTTATTATTTGGAAATCTTTCTTGTATGTTCTATATCCCTTAGCAACAAGTCCTTTACCCTGATTTTCAGATATTTCTGATGTAGCCTCACCATCAATTAAGTATTTGCTCAATAAAGCTTTCGAAAATCCTTCAACATAATGGTATCTCTACTATACAAGATTGTATTTCGAAAATTAGAATAAACAAAAGGCTTTGAACATGATAATAACAGTCCTAGATCCTCATCATCAGATCTTACATCAGGAGTCTCCAAATCAGTAACAATAGTTTTGAAATTATCGGTGCGGGTCTGAATCGAGGTACCTTTACCCATTTTACATGAATAAAGTTATTGTTTCAATTGCAACTTGTCTGTCACCTACATACAAATCTCCTCCATCTCGTGCCATGATCCATCCGTATCCTTTTCTTTCAAAAAGTCCTCAAATTTAATCTGCGCTACAGCCTTCCTGATGACTTTATCTTTATTCTCGTTAATCAAATTTGATGCAATTCTTGATTTTTCTAATTGAGCATCTGCCAAATCTATTTGCGTTAAGATGTCATGATGTTAACGGACACTAATAGCTTGAAACAGAAAAAGAAGAAAAAAAAAAGGGTATTTGGAGTGGAAATCGTGTTTTTGGTAAAGGCTCTACTAGTGAAGAAAACGATATCGTAAGAGAGAAGAAGAGAAGAATCTTGACTATTGAAGAAAAAGAATCCAAGGGCTCAATATTGGAGGGCTGTGCTAACTTATTGTAGCTACGGACCAATCGCTGATGAACATGTGGAGCTGGGAAGTACGCCAGAAAATACGCAATCAGCAATAGGCCTAGAGTAATGATACGCTGTAATAGATTTTGTTATTTTGCAGATGTACGACATTTTCTATATAGTGTAAATGAAGACATGAAAGTAGGTATCACAGAAAGTTAATGAAATTCTGATTTCCCAACTCCTTTTCTTCTATTTTCCCTATCCCCTTCTTTATTTTTGTTAAACTCCGTTAGTTCCTTCGCGAGGACATCACATTTCTAGTGCTCTTATTGAGAGGAATCCATGGCGAAAGGAACTCGAGGATTCAAGGAGATGCAAGAACAGCAAAAATGGTTTGAAATTTTGCTTGTGGAAAAGCAAGCCTTGAGAACCACAAATGAGCAACACTTTCAAACCCAGCTGGAAGCTCTTCAAGCAGCCCAGACAATCCTCTAGCAGATTATGAAAAATATGCAGAAAGTACTCCAGCAACAAGTGCAAAGCATATCTAATCAAATGCACCAATATAATCGCAGTAAATCATTGTTGGGATAGGGGCTATCGGCACCAGCTGAAAAAGGATCCCATTCCACGACAGAGTTCCGAGAATCCAGGTGTAATGTGGATAAAGGGAGTTTATCTCAGGGGAATTCTTCCTCCTTCCCCAAGGTTGAGTTCCTTTACTTCGATGGCACAGAACCCAAGGCATGGATTCGACAAAGTAAGTGGTATTTTTATGTAGTATCCACTTTTCCCGAGGAACAAAAAGTCCCGTTTGCAGTAGTGCATTTCAAGGAAAAAACGAAGGTGTGATTTTAAAATCTCTTGGAAGAACGACTGATGCCATCATGGGAAGAGCTGGTAATGGCTGTTATAGACGTTTTGATGATTTGGAGCCGAAGCTGATTGTGGGAAAATTTAGCAAAATGCAGCAGACGGGATCAGTTGCGGAGTGTTTCGAAAAGTTTGATGAGCTGAAATCGCATGTGCTGATGTTTCATAAGGAGAATAAGGAAAGGTTTTTTTATCTCTACCTTTATTAGTGGATTGAAGGAGGAGATCAAAGGCTCTGTGCTAGTAGCCAAACCAAAATCACTATACCAAGCAGCTTCGTTGGCCAAGCGTTTTGAAACCTCCATTGAAGCTATCATCAGCAAAATGAGTTCTCTGCATAAAC
>JACFYI010003635.1:107103-117559 GCA_014898755.1 Handroanthus guayacan | reverse complement strand
TTTTTTTTTTTTTTTTTTAAAAAAAAATAAGAAATAGAAGTTTGATAAACTCTCAGTGTTGCAAGATATGCCAACTATGTATTTAGTGAACAAACATCGTTATTGATTTTCTTAACTAACATGGAATAAAATAACATTTACCAAATTACTTATACGGCTGTACGAGACATGACTACCACACGGCATTGGGTAGCATTTCTCTTGGAATGTTGTACGTGTACACACACACACACACCCATCGTAACTGTATGGGCATCTTAGAAAGCCACTTTACAGAAAGCTAGATTGAAATTCGGACTTCCTTTGTCTTTGCATATATACTTTTGCTACTTTATAGAATGGGTTCCATTCTTAATGCTTAAGGAGTTAAGTCATTTCAATACAATTTTCAAACTTGGTGGCTAAAGAAAGGATTCAAGCCATTTCCATGCAATTTTCAGAACTTGGAAGTGAAGCAAATGAAATTTCCATCATTCCTTCCTCTTAACTTCCACTAGTTATTCTACTGGTAAGGAGGCAAAGATATTTTGATGATGATTGAATTGTTTGATTTCGACATTTTACTACTGTACCTATTTCACATGTTTTATTTTTCTATATTGTAAGAAAGGGGAGAAAAATTATTTGCAACTGGATACCTTATGCATGTGATTATGAATTATTTTAAGTATATACAGTGAACTAAACGGTATCGTTTTTGCCAATGCGTGTAGGAAAAGAAAAAAATTCACACACATGCCGGCACACAAAAACACGTGCATCGAAACTGGTTTAACTCGAAAGTAATTCAGTATAATTTAAAGTTAAGTAATCTTAGTTTATCTCACAGAGAATGACTATAATATGTTAAAACTCTATACATGCTAATTAGGATTTATGAGACTCTAATTGACTTTATTATAAGAAAAAATATTAGAGTTGTGGTTCTTAAGTCGCTTTGAATTATCAGTTTGCAATGTCCCATGACATAACAAATTTCTGAGAGATAAATCCAGAATCAGAAGCATCAAATTTTAAGCAATACTACGTAATACTATAACTAATTATCAAGAGGTATCAAATCAAGAATATCATATATATCAATATGAAACTTCTAGAGACAATCTTCTAAAATGTTAATTAAACAGGAATCTACATATGTATGAAGCTAGACTTCCATATATCTATACAAGAATAATATTTTTATGAACAATCTTTTAACAATAATTCTTTTAATAAATATATATTATCGTCAGAATTAATAGAATTAATAATAATTTGCAACTATGTAACATACAAATATGATTATAAATTATACTTCAAGTATATATACCAAATTCAACGGCATCGTTTTTGCCATGTCGCTAGGGGGAAAAAAATCACTCACATGTGTCTGCACACGAGAACAAGCACATCGAAACTTATAAAAAAGAGTAACAAATAATGTAATTGTATATTATACGTTATGATAAAAGTTCGGTTCGATTTAAAAGTGGTCCAATATGACTTAGAGGTAAGGCCACTTAAGTTATCTCGCAGAGAATGACTTTAATATCTTGAAACTCAACACATGCTAATTGGGATTTGTGAGACTTTAATTTTCTTATTATAAGAAGAAATATTAACGTTTTGGTCTTTGAGTCTATTTAAACTGTCAGTTTACAATGCTACATTACATAGCAAATGTTTGAGACGGTAAATCTAGACTTAGAAACACCCAATTTTAGATGATGCTATATGTTACTGTAATTGATTATCAAGAGATATCAAATCAAAAACTTCATATTACTATTTACTATTATTATATAAGAGTGGATGGGCTATGAACAGTTTTTTTTGGTCCGTTCTCCTTTTTTTTTGGGGTTTTCAATGAACAGTGTTTTGGCTTTTTTTTCCTTTTTTTTTTCCAATCTTTGGATTTGTTTTCGTCCATTAATCTTTTCTTTTTTTCCTTTATTTTTTTTCCAATATTTGGATTGCTAAAACGACATCATTTTATGAGCCACCTACTATTTTCGATTGTACTTTTGTGCTATTATATTTAATTGAATTAACAGTGTTTTCGTCCTTTTTTTTTTTCAATCTTTGGATTACTATGAACAATATTTTCATCTGTTAATCTTTCCTTTTTTTTTCCCAATCTTTGGATTGCTAAAATGATGTCGTTTTGCAAGCCACCTGCTGTTTTCGATTGTATCTTGTGCTATTATTTAACGGGTAAAATTTATTTTGGTCCTTGAGATTTCATATCAATTATAAAATAGTCCATGTGCTTTTAATTTGTTTCAATTTCATCCCCCAATGATCTTCCGACAACAATTTTTGACCAAAAATAGCAAGAGGACAAAAACACATTTGAACTATCTTTTAGTAAAATATACACTTTGATCCCGCAACTATCATAACATGTCTCATTTACCCTTAAACTATTAATTGTAATATTTTTGTCCTTCGATTAAATATTTGGGCAAAATTTCTCATTACACCGTGTACATCTATACATTTTTAATGTATTTTGAGTATTTAAATTCTTTATTATTATAACAAATTAACTATATTTTGAAAAAAAATATTTAGCAGTTAAATTAAGTCAAATTTTGCAACTATGTAATAAATGAGCATAACCAATACAAAAAAAAAAAAAAATTTAAAATTTAAAATTGATTTTAATTTCTGGAACTTTTCTTTTTGAAAGTAATTTAAATTTTTAATTTCTGAAACTTAAAAAAATTAAGTTATTAATTATTTATTTAAAGGTCTTTTGGATAAATTTGAACTAGCCTCTAATGCACACTTGATGTGTGTACCTAAAGTAATTAATATTTTATATATATATATACACACACACACATATATATATATATATATTAAATACAATGCAAACTTAATTTGTGTATATTTAACAATAGAGTATGATAAATATATTTGATTTTAACATACACATGAATTAATATAAACAAATGAATTAGTCAGTTAATGATTTTTTATTGTATAGTGAGTGATTATTAAGATGGATTAATATTTTTGTCATAACACATGGAAACATATGCCCAAAAAACTGTCTCTAGGCCTCATATCTTATATATAGTATAGATAACTATATTTTCACTAACATAATCTTTAATTTTTTAAATTGAACAATCATATATGCATTCAATTCTATTTATTTATTTATATATTTTTTAGAAACACATGCATTCACTTTTATGTAAGAAAATACAAGATTCAGTAAAATATGTGTTTATGCATTTTATCAAATATATACATATATGTCTAAATTTAAACTAAGAGAGATATGCTTATTCAACTCTATTTATAACAGTTAAAATTCTTTTATATTTGATAGTTAATAACTATTTTTAATTTAAATATTTAAATTTTGATTGTATTTTGTATTAATTTACTGTAGTTTTTTAAATTTCAATTGCGAAATTCTTAATTACTTTTCTTACACTATAGTTTAAGAAATTAGTTAATGAAGAACTTTAAATTAAATTCGGGATATAAAATGCTCAAAACATACTAGAATATATATATTTATATATTTACATGGTATAAAAATTTTTTGTCCTAACGTTTAATGCAAAGGGGCAATTACCATTCTTCTTTTAACTCTTCCTCTTTAATTTTTCTTCCTCTTTTCTTCTTTTAACGGTTGTTTTTCGGGTTTTCTCTTCTTTTTTCGGCTTTCTAATTTATTTGGATCAGAATTTCATTTGTATTTTGTAGCCGGTTTGGAGTATTCTTCAGTTCATTGGAAAGTTTCACTTAGTGGTTTTAGTTAAGGTTTTGGCTTGAAACTTTGAAGCATTAATAGTCACCCCATTGTGAGTATCTGTGCATGAAGAGGCTGTGATTTTTTTTTTAATTTTTATTTTTTGTTAGTTAACGGGTTAGACATGAGGAAAGTTTAACCTGTAGCTGGCCTCGGCGACTCAATTAGCGTTTTGATTCATCAAATTAAATTAAAGTGGGTGATTTGTAACAATTACATAGCCGCTTTTTTTTTTTTTTTTTTTTTGCTTCATTGTTGGTACAGATTTGAGCACTGGGGGAAAAATGACCCTATTGTGACGGGTTGATCTTGATGGCACATGGGCTGTCACATGCAACAGAAGATCTGCAATCATAAGGTGGTCAATTTCTCCTTTGCTTAATGTTTCTATACATAGATCTGAGCCTCACTGTCAAACTTTAAGGTTTCTTTTGTTGGAAAATAAAGAAAATCTCTTTTTTCAACTCAAACCCAATTTCAAAGTTGATCTCATTGAATCTTTATTTTTGTTTGTTTTCTCATCTTGAGCTAAAAAATGATCATGAAAAAATAGAATTATATTGATTCCTTTGCCTATGCAGTTAGTTTAAGTGATGCTAGAGAATAGTAGTTTGTAACTGAACGTTTTTAATTTCAGTTTGCAGAAGTTTGTTATTTTGACCATTTTTGGCTAAACTTTGTATGTGGACATTTTGATGTTGATTAAAATTGGAAAACAAAAGTCTGGAAATAAACATTTTCCATTTGGGTTTGCATAATTTTGTTGTTTTGACCATTTTTTTGGTAAAATTTATGGATGGTCATCTTGATGTTTGGTAGTATTGGAGAACAAACGTTTTTAAACAGGCATATCCCACTTGGCTTTGCATAATTATGCTATTTTCATCATTTTCTGCTAAAATTTGTGGTTGGGGTAGTTATGTTCGCTAGCAATGAAGAGTATAGAGAAAAAAAGAATTTCTTTGGTATTTTTATTGAAACTGATTAATTTTATTCTTACCCATGTTCCATACCTTAATATTATGTTTTTGGGCATGAGGTTTTACTTATAATTCCTAATATCACAGAGAATTGTTTTGTTATCAGTGATATTGATTTCTTGCTTCAAGTTCGAAATGGGATATTCAATTCTTTACAATTACACGACCTGTTGGTGAGGACATGTTTCACTAGCAGGCATCGATAATGAGTACATAGGATAGTTCTTCTGTCGGAGGGTATTTTTAGTGACTATTCATTTTCTTGTAGATTACCCATTCAAACCTTCGAAGGGGTGGGAAGAGTTAAATTATTTGTGAAACTATTGATTTTACTCACTCATAAATATGTGATTCTATGATTAATGGACCCATGAAAGTTTTAGGTAAGGGATTGGTATGTAAAATCAAAGATTAAAATTTTAAGAAAAATGTCCATAAAAAAGAATAACAATGAATGAATTGATCCTAAATTGATTCTAAAATATAAATTCTCCGATCCGTTACTTGTTAGATACAAGTTAAATTGCTATTCCTTTTCGGATCATTGTACTAAACTGAGTCTATCCTTTTTTTAAAAAGTGCAAAATCTGTAATCTCTTTTCTATTTTCTCCTATCATGTATCTATAGAAATAGAACTGCAGGGCATCCAAGATTTACTTTAAATCTCTCATTTTATCTCAAGTTGAACACTTCAATTAAGATTTTTGTGTTTAAGTTGAGGGGAAGTGATAAGAATCAAAGATGATACTTTGAAGATCTCACAATAGTTGAATAAAACTAGATTTTTAATTTCTCAATGATATTCTTGTATTGGCTTAGTTTTATAGTTACGTAAGTAACTCATTGGCATTAATGTGTTAATATCCTTATGGGATACTGAGTTAAAATCTAAAAAGCATCAAGGGATGTTAGATTTGCATCCAACTGCATCATGTAATTTATAAATTGAAGTAATGATTTAACTCTTTCTATGAAATTACAATGTAAATACTCTTTTTCCTCTTTATGGCAATATCATGTGATGCAAAAATTTTGAATTTTGAAATTCTACTTTGATCACTTTACGTGTATTGGCTTATGATTGTCTCATATTCTTTCAATTAGCATTAGCTGTAGTCAACTAAGTCGATTGGTTTTAGGCCTATGTGACGTATATGCTGTAGCGGATCTCAAATTTGTTAGATGCATATCTATTGTTGGAAGTACACTACCATATTTAGTTCGTATACTAAATTATTTCATGTTGTAACAAAGAAAAGGGGAACAAATTTGATAAGAGATCTTCAGAGAAATAAAATGAGCACTTCAAATGAACCAATAATCATCGGTATATATAATAATATGAACAAGTAGTTAAAGAACACAGGACTGAAGCCAAACTGTTGCAGATGCTTACAGTACTATCTCCTTTAAAATAGCAATTTTTGCTGATCATCTTATTTCGATTTTTCAGCTTCACTTGAAAACTCTAACTCTTTATATATAATCCAAGAAGCTGGCTATACGCTTTGATGAAACAAGGGTGCATGGAAAGAGTTGTTTAATGCACATCAAGATTTATCACATTCAAGATAATAACATCAGTTGCATATTACAAGTAGACACCTTGAGTAAATGATTTATGTATAATGTTTTCATTAATATGCATGTTAAATTTTCAAGCATATAATTATAATGTCACACAAATTTCTTTAATTTTTTAATTTCATGAATTAATGACAATGGACATTATTATAATTTCTCAAATCACATAAACTATTTTCGTAATTAAACCAAACTTAAGACCGGCTGCTAGGATGATTGAGCCCACACTAATTTTTTTTAATTTGTTGAATCGGATTACTAAGTATAGATTCAGATACAGAGTAGTTTCTAAACATTTTAAATAAAATTTTTGTAAAAAACGTGAAGAAAAGGGAAACAGCCAAAGTTATATATATAGAATTGTTCTACATCACATTACGATAGTTTATCTAATGTTATTTTGATCATCAAAAGTAATAATAACAATTAACAGGTACAATTTTATAGCAACTAAGTATATATTAAATGTTCCAAACTTCATGAAAATTTTCATGTATACTATCAATACACTTTATTTACTTCATATAGTTGTAAATACGTATAACTAACCACATCTACGTTCAACTATACAATTATATAACAAAAATTAAGAGAAAATACCAAAGGATCAACTACAGCTACATTTGTTTACAATACGAAAATCACAATGGGTTGCGCGGTTGGTTCCCCACTAGTATAAGTATAAAAAGCAACTGGAGACGAGCTTTTAGAATTTTCTTAAACAAGAATCCTTTTCGTTTTTCGTTTTTTTTTTTCTCTGTTTTGTTTTTATCATAAGGATTGGATCTTTGGGGTTCATGTTATTCTTTTTAGTGAATTGCTCCACTTTATATGCGATATTGATGCAATTCTGGATTATAATATGAAAGATACCTTAAGATTGTGGAGTGAGTTTGGAGCAGATTATTCTATTTATCTTAAATCAGAGAGGGGCAGCTTGGCTTTTTTTTTTTTTTTTTTTCCTTTCCTTCATGTGTGTGTCTTTTTTCATTGGCATAGAACTTTGTCTTCAATTTATTGGGGATTTTTTAAGAATTTTCAGCGGCCCATAATGTGTTATTGTGCGTTTATTTGGGGTATATGATATTTTCTTTGAGCAGATTTTTTGGGGAATTTGTGAGGTATGGTCAGATAAATGAGCATGGTCTATTTCAATTTGGAAGACAATGCTTCTGGTTTTAGTATGAAAATCTTAATATGTGGACCTTTTTCTCATTCTTGTTATTGACATCTGAAGGAATGAGGAAAGCTAGATACATCAAGAATTTGTGACTCAATACCTTCGAGACTGTAGTTCATATTATTAAATAAATATTATCTATAGACCATTTCATGATAGGGATTTCATATTATATGATGATCTTCTTGATTGGACTTCTTTAGCTTACTTTGTAAGATTTTCAGTTCTACTTGATGTATGAACTGCTGTTACTATATAACGAATCAGGTTTTCATGTTCGCATTCCTCTTGTTTCTTGCTAATGCTTTGAACAGACCATAAGCTGGAGCAGGACATGGAAATCGAAGCCTTGGAGGCTATTCTCATGGATGATTTTAAAGGTTTGTATTTCGTGCTTTAAAGTATTCACCTTTAGTTGGTTATTTACTTTGTCATTATACTTAAACCCTATCACTTAATCAACTCTAGTGGATTTCTTATACCAGAAATTCATTCTAGTGAAAGTGGCCTAAATACTCCAAACTGTTGCTTCCAGATAACCCTTTATCCTCAGGTAAACATTTTTCACATCTTCTGAAGCATAAATATCGACTATATGTTTGCTTTCTAATGTCTCTCATCATGTTGTTTTGGATTCTAATTTTTTTCTCGACAGGATGATGAGGCAGATGAATCAACTAAGCCATCAGGTTTTGCAATCTATATGCCTATTTTTCTATACTGGAACTCATGTTATCAACAAATTCTTTTTTGCAGTTCAGTTGGCGTTGATATTCTCACACACAGAAAAATATCCTGACGAACCACCGCTTCTCAATCAAAAAAGGTTATTGATGCCATATTTTATTCTGTTCTATATTTATTTATCCACTTTCTTGTTATCTGTAAATTCCATGTATTATTTTCTTGCACTTTGCTAAACTTCTGTACATATTTGCTGTGAACTTTCTACTTCTGAAGCCGTGGTCATTTTGTTCAGTTTAAAAGGACTTCAATCTGGAGACCTTAAAGTTCTGAAAGAAAAGCTTGAGCAAGAGGTAATGCCTTTATTCATTCCATGTAGAGTGTGTATGGCAGTATTGGTTCTTTTTTCTTTCTATACTCTGTCCTAATGCACCAATCCCCACACTCTTTTGGTGCATTTTCATATGATTTTCCTGAAGTGCCCTTAGATAATTGTAACTCATGTAGAGAGTAACTACCATTAGGTTGCTTACAACCGACTACAGCCAAATTATAGCCCTAGAATCATGCATTCACGTATATCGATGTGCTTTGATTATTACATGCACATAAATTGAGCGTGAGTAAAAATATAATATCTTACATGGCTCTATAAAGCTTATGTTGAAGGTGCTGTTTGAGTGCCTTGCCCAGTTTAAAGCACTCACCTCAAATATTCATGGGATAGAATCAGGTTAATTGATGATATCCACTATCCAGAAAGGAAATCCCATGGTATTTAAAAATGTGACATTTTAAGTGATATTGGACATTGGTTCCATTCAATAACATTATTTTCTTATTCAGCAGCAAAAGGGCTACAATCTTAATCTCTAAGTTATATGTTGTTCTTTACCTTAAGCTATCTTAAAATGCCCCATTATTTTCTTATTCAGCAGCACGAGGGCTACAATCTTAATCTCTAATTTTTATGTTGTTCTTTACTTTAAGCTATCTTAAAATGCCCATATCCCACAGGCAACTGAAAATCTTGGTATGGCCATGGTCTACACATTGGTTACCTCAGCTAAGGAGTGGCTTTCCGAAAGATTTTCCCAGGACGCTGGAGATGAGAATAATGAGGACGATGAGGCTTCAAAAGATGAGGTATTTTTGTTTTCCTGGTTTATACTTTTTTCTAGTGGTGGCTATCATATGTTGAAGTATCATGCTTCTTTTTCACAAGCTAGCTGTTCTTTTTTCTTGTTGAGTTTGCCTATATTACACAGGGACTTTATAATCTTGTAGAACTGACTGAAATCTTTTAAGATCTGCTTACGCTTATCTTTGTTGATTTATACGATCACATTCTTGTTGGAGGGCTTGTTGATTATAACTCTAGCAAACAATATCTTGAAATGGCGACTACAAGTTCATGGAATTGTTATGTCAATTGATTTTGGTTATTTTATGTTTAAGCTTCACTAAACGTGCTAGGGGCTCATTCTCTTTTCAGATTATTGTACCACGTGGGGAACCTGTTACTGTTGATACATTTTTGGCATGGCGTGAGAGATTTGAAGCAGAATTGGCACTTGAACGAGCCAAGTAAGTTTCATAAGTGAACTTTGGAGTTATCTGAAGCCAGACAAATGTAAATCGAGGTGTTAATTATCACATAAAGTATGGCTGCCGATACGGCCAATTTTATCATAAAAATTGTCTGCCTTTTTCTAGAAGCAGACATAACTTTCTGATAAAGTAAATAATTTATTTGCTAATGTTTTTTGCTTGTAGTTCCTCTCCCTCAAAATAGATTTTCATGTTCATCATTTTAGGCTAATGCCCGACTCGGCACTTACTGCGCCAAAGGAGAAAAAACTTACAGGAAGACAGTGGTTTGAAAGTGGAAGAGCTAGTGCAGTACGTTGTTCTTCCTTCTCATTTTTTATTTATCATGATTTGTTAATTCTTACATTTCCAAATCATAGTAATATCACCTATCAGTTATACGTAACTGAGCGGACTTTTTTACTTGATCAATTTTAGCGAGTTTGTTAAAAATGATACTTTAGACGATGTTTCTGAATGTGTCTTTTGATTTGGTGAAATCAAATCTGATCACCTGATCGAGCAAGAACTTATAATTTATTAAACACATAGCGAAGTTCAACATATAGAATTAAAGCTGAGAGGTTTGTGAGGAGAAAGAATCGCATTTAGGCTCTGAATAACTCAACAAGGAACAGGTTTAAGCTTCTCCTTAATCTTTGAATGAAGAAATGTTGTTCCAT